>JAAKBH010000689.1:0-146465 GCA_019776075.1 Amaranthus palmeri | reverse complement strand
TCACATGTTTAAAGACACCTTGCTATCGAAATCCTTCAACGTTTCAAATAATATGTTCCTTAATTTAGAGTTTTTCCTTATGCACCATCAAGTGATTGTGGATCTAGATATATTCTTCACCTTTGGATTCAAGTAGCGATGCAATTTCCTTGTAAGTTTGTGCTCAACCATGCTTAACGGGTATCAATGCTACATAATGGCCTTTGCAAAAAGAGAACAATATTTTCTCTAGTTAAAATAACCAATGAGATCACCATTTTTAGCAAGCTATCTTGGTAAGGTTCACAAGTCTTGAGTGATTCCTACAATTGGAGGTTCCATAGTAACCTTTGGGTCTATAGTCGGTATTCTTACAATGGCGACAAACAGCATGTAATGAAATAACAACATCTTTATCATCCTTCTCGGCCACTATGTAGGGATGGCAATGGGTCGGACTCGGCTCGGACTATACATACTCCAACTTTACTCCGGATAATAATTGGACTTTTTTTTTCAGTCCACCTCCACTCGGAGTCGGATTATGCATACTCCAAGTTTGCCCCGACTCGGACTCTCGGATCTCCTACGGAGTCGGATGCAGAGTCGGATTATTATCAAACAGTATTGTTGTGATATTATACTAACGATTTTAAAGAATAAAAAATTAACAAAATATGTTTTCCAAATACAATTTAACAAAAATATATGTACTTTAATTTAAATTTAGTTTTAACAAGAGAAATAATCTTACTACTACAATTTAACAAAATTTTCTTGTATATTGATTTGGCGTATTTTATTTCTCTTGATCTCATTTGTCGTATCTTGATTCATTAATCTAAATAAAAATACCAAGTAGTTTTTCAAAATCGAAAATTACAATTACTATAAGAGAGAGCTTGAATTAGTCACGTCTAGAGTTTTAAAGGAAACAAAATATAAGTGTAAAAGTCAAATTCATAGTCGGATGTCCTTCAGGGTCGGAGTCGGGTCGGAGTCTCGGATTTTTAATAAGGTCCAACTCCGGTCCATCTCTAACTCAGACTCGGGTCGTAAAGTCGGAGTCAGAGTCGAATGACTTCTTCCTCAGACTCGAATCGGATTATTTTCCTCAAATCGAGTAGGACTAGGGTCGGATTCGGACTGAATTGTCATCCCTACCACTATGGTAAATGATCCCAAACTGGTGAGGTACGCTTTCCAAGCCCTACAATATCCTCCTGAAACTCAGTTCTAGTTCCACTACAAAAAAACACGGAGTTTTTCGACGGAAAAACATAGGTTTTTTCGACGGTTTTAAGCGTCGAAAAATTTCGACGCTTGCCGAAGCGTCGAAAAAAATGGCGTAACAAATTTTCGACGCTTTTTTTTGGACGCTTATTTTCGTCTAAAACATAATGTATTTCCGACGCTTTTAGCCGTAGAAAATAAGATTTGGCGCCCTAAAAATAAACGACTATTTTAACATTTTCGACGCTTTAAAGCGTCGAAAATATTTTGCACCTTAAATCTATGTTACATTTATTTTGGATTTTAGACGCTTTAAAGCGTCAAAAAAACTCATTATTTTAGACGCTTTTAAGCGTCGAAAAAACTCATTATTTTAGACGCTTTTAAGTGTCGAAAATGCTTAATCTTTTAGACGCTTTTAAGTGTCGAAAATGCTTAATATTTTAGACGCTTTTATACGTCGAAGTGAAAGTAACATAATTTGAATATATGCAAAAACTATAGATGTAATATTAGCAACATACGCAAGTAATTCTTTCTTTTTCCAATATACTTAAATATACATTGTCTAAATGAACAGATCAGAAATATTTGAATTTACAATCTTATTATACATCTATCAATAAACACAATTGACATGGTAAAGAGCGCGGCAACTGAAGTTGGCTAAAACTCAAAAATGTGTATTATAGCTTTTAAGCCATTCAAAAAGTCGATCTTTCCCTTCAATCTCTTCGATGCAAAAATTAAGCATGTCTCTTTAAAAATCTGCAAATATATGAACATTAAAAATTATTCTAAAATTAAATTGGTGAACATCAATATATGAAGCTTTAAGTATAAATTGTTTCTGCAATATTCAAAAAGCATGACACAAGGATTATAAATATATTAATAATACAAAAACGACTTATCAATAATTCAAAAACTGCATGAACATACAATAAAGAGGGTTGTAAATTACCTTGAATAGTCTAGGAGAGGAAGCACGAGGAGCCGAAGAGCTAAAAGCTAGACCGCCAACATGATCGAAGATTTGCCAGCTGAAGCATTACAACCTGACATAGTCAACACTCCAGCAGCTAATTAAACAAAACCCAAAGGAACAACAAACAACTGAGTAAGTACTATTCAAAAAAGCATCCATATATATAACTCATGGAATTAAGATTTACGAAAGGTATAAATACATTTAAGATAGCCCAAAATGAGGAAAAGTATGAGACCAACTGCACCATTTATGAACAGATTAGTAAGACTTGGCACTTGTGTGTGTGAATAAAAGCTAGGCAGCATCTAAGATCACCTATGCAACAAGTCAGCAAGTGCAGTACTAGTAGCTAAAAAAAATCAATAAAAGCAAAACATGAAATAACAAGTAGCTAAAAAAATCAATATGAATGGACTGCAAATTCACTAACTCCACCAAATAATTGTCTTAATGAAAGCACATTTTCTACTACACCTGTCCATCAAAAATGAGCTTTGTGGTGCTCTACGAAAAAAAATAAAAATGAAAAGTTCAAACGGTCTTCACATATTGTTTACAGAACAAGAACTTGATAATCACAGTAAAATTAAACACAAGTCAGCAATGCATTTATTTAGGTTAATCAACAATAAGCCGTTGTGTGTGTCTGAGCTAGTGCCTAAGTGGGTGCATTGAAACAAACATACTGCCCTTCACATACATATTTATATTCAATGATTTTCTGTTTTCAACAAATCTTGCCACCATAAGACAGAGCTGATATAAACAATAAGAGTTTGCAAGCTCACTTTTTAGAGCATTCTTATCGTCATAAGACCCAGGAACACGCGGTCCACAGTTTTCAGCACCTTGGTCTGTAACAGAGTCTTCACCCCTAAAAGTAGGTTTCTCATTGTTACAAAACAACTATAATAAAAATTCTCACAGTATTGAACACTGATTCCCATTCTAACCTGTGTACAACATCTTTTTTGTCTCGTTCTTTGTCAACCCTTCTCCTTTGCTCTCGCTCTACTTCCATCAGTTTATCATTGTCGAGATCAGAACAACCAACGTTGATATCCCGGTCCTTCTGCAAGTGTAAATGAACAATCATCAGCAGGAGGATAATTGTATAAGAAAAGAGCAGAGTAGGAACAATGATGATATATTATTAATTTATTTTTAGTTTATTCATCGGCTTTGTACTAGGCATCCTGTCCCGCAAAATAGAATTTCTACCAGGTCCATGTTGACCTGGTGCAGCTGCTGAAGTATCAGGAAGAAAATGTGCAAATTCCTCAAGAAGATCTCGATGGTCTTGGAAGAGCGCAGCCACCTGCATATAGAGAGTTGATAAATAACCAAGATCATACTAACTACAGTCTTTCCTCTCTTGGGTCTTAATTTAAAAATTTGATGGTTATCTACTATGTCTCACTTTAAAAACTTTACATCTAATCATATCATCTAACTTAAGATAAATTATTTGGACTTGGTGAGGTATCAAAATCTAAGATGTGGAACTACATTAAGAAAAATGAGCAAATGATCTTTCCCACTATCTCTAACCCCATTTAGAATTAATAAAAGCAAAACATGAAATAACATGTGTTTCGTTCAGCACCCTAAAACAGCAATACAGTAGATATCAGAAGAGCAAGCAACTACGTGTGCAGGTCAGTTCGAACAGTTGTGGTCTAGTTGTGCAGAGGAATGTAAGAATAAGGTAAAAGAAGCAGTGACATGACGCGTGACAAGAGTCTAAGTCCCTACTGTTACATTAGCTAATATACTCTTGCTAATCTTGTTTGCTAATATACCAAAAAAATTATTTTGCCATCTTATATCAATAAGCCAACTAAAGACTCACATACATAGCACATGACTGCTCAAGTACTAAACTGATTAAAGGATAGCGTTTGACATCCAAAAGGTATGGAGTCCCACATATTTGAGGACAAAACAAAAGAAAACTGCCTAGTTCCATTTGATCATGTGCAAATCAAACTGTTTGATCATGGACAAAACAAAGGTATGGAGTCCCACATTATTAGTCAGCATGTTAAACTGTTAGCTAGCAAAATATCAAGTCATTGATTCATATTCTGTTCATATTCTGTTTTACATGCCTTTCTTTTTGTTGTTACTGTCTCATGTCTCTCTTTTAAGCTGACAGTTTTTTCGAGTAATGCTAACCCAAGCTTATAAAGTGAATTAAAATGCTCACACAATAGTTTTGAGATTTGTACATGGGAAGCAGAATAAAAAGTTTCAATTTGCAAATATAGAAAATGATGAATTGAAATTGAAGCTTAAGAAGTGACAAAAACCTTCAAATGCACCAGTATTTTAACTGACCAAAAACAAAAAAAAAGGAATTAAATGCCAATAAAACAAGATCAATCCACAGATCAAGTTAATCCCAAAAGCAAACAAGGCCAAGAAAACCAATTGAAACTATCTGCCATGAAATAGGATATAAGAATTAGACAAAATTAGTTAGGGTCAAAATAGATTGCAATTGACAGATCAATATATAATTCAGTTTAAAGATGTTGAATTTTACCAACTTTACAAACTCAACTTCAGACCCATCGTAAATTGATCAAGCTGGACTCAATACAACAACACAAAGCTTTCTTTTCATAATAATAAATATGTGACACAAAACTAAGTAAATGATAGCTTGTAAAAGAGATAGATGGAGAGAAGAAACTCACTAATACCTGTTAATTCAAAGCCCTAACACAAACTCCACATGAATTAGAACAAGCTCCACTTAAAATTAAAAGCCTAACACAAAAACTCAATAATTCAAATAATGAAATAATTTAACCCAATTCAAATAATCAATGGTAGTAATGGAGGAGAACTCAGAAAAAAGAAATATTCAAGATTATAGACTTTGGTACAGAAATTTACAATAAAAAAGGAGAAAAAGTAACAAAAACTACCTGATACTGATCCACCATAATCAGCATAACACAAGTTCGAATTGGATCAACATACCACACCAAAACCTCATTTGCTTAAACCTGACAATACTACACTTGGAAATCTAAAAATCCATCAAGTTGAAACTACCCAAAAATTATGAAACACAGCTTAATTAAAAATTACGAAATATTAGTAAAGTAAAAAATTGAAATTGCAATAAAAAGTTCGGATCTGGAAAAGAAAGGTACCTTCGATCGTGAAAGTGATGAGAAGGGAAAGAGAGAGAAAGATAGATGATTATATGAAGAGAGGAGGAGAGAGGTTGATCTGCTACAGGTCGCCGCTGCTACAGGCCGCCACTACTGCAGGCAGCCGGTTGGAGGAGGGTAGTCTACTAGAGGGCCGCCGGTATGAATAAATGGAAAACGGTCTGCTGTTAGGGTTTGTATGAGCAGGTTGAATGGGTTTGGGGAATGAGGTTGTAGTGTACTAGTGTATGCGTGAAGAGGGAGGCGGGATTTTGAATTTTTTGGGTAACTGAAGCGGTCCATTAGGGTTAGATTTTTTATTTTTTTAAAATTTTTGTGACGCTTTTAATTATTTTTTTCCACGTATTTAAGCGTCGAAAATTAAGCGTATAAAGGCTCCGTTTTTTGTTTTAGACGGTTACTCAAGCGTCTAGAATTAACCGTCTAAAATCTCCATCTTTTTTAGTAGTGTTCGCGTTCGACCTCCAGCTAAAGAAAGTCCACCTCTTCCTCTGCTAGTTTTTGCACTACGCTTAGGTGGACGAATTGGACGTTGGACAACTTGTCTTGGGTTCAGGTTCACATTTCTTAGGTGGACGAATTAAAATAATAACTTATAGGTTTCGAAATTTCTTTTAAATACAACATTTTATGTCCTATGACATAATTCACTATCCTTATCACATACTTCCTGCGTTTCATTTTAGTTGCACCATTGGGTTTGGCACAATATTTAAGGATTGTCATAGTATGGTAAAAGTAGAAATGATGTATGATGGACGATGCTATGTGGGGTAGAAATAAAAAAAATTGTTATAAATAGATAGTGGTTGTCACTTGTGGGTATATTAAATAATTAATGAGATGATGTATGATTGATGGTGATATGTGGTAGGAATAAAGTGAAGATAAAATAAGTAGATTATTTTTGCCAAAAATAATAATGTTGCAAGTAATATGAAACTTCCAAAAACGTTAAGTTTTGCAAGTAAAATGGAACGGAGGAAGTATTAAAATTTTCAATCCTTTCTTGCTAGTTACTCTAGAAACTCCAATGTAAAATTGTTCATGACTAAAAATAGACTTAAGTAGAAATTGTAACAGGGCCAATAAATTCGATGGGTGATTAACATTAATGAAAATTTTTGCAAAATAATGCGGAAGTGTGAAAATGCCGGTTTGCTAAAAACCTTTAAAATTAAAACATATTTATAAGAAATTATAAATATTACATAGAAGTAGGAAAATAAAAATACATATCGTTCGTTAAAAAAAAATATACAATAAATACAATTAAATACGTAAAAATCATTAAAAATGAAGTATATAAAAGAAAGATTTGCAGCTAAGTCCTCGATAGCATAGATAAATTGTAGCTGCGGCCTGGATCGGAACCTGAATTAATTCCTGCAAAATACTGCCATCCATAACACGGATGACAGCCGGTTGAACCGGTCAGCGCTTAACGCCGAGCATAACTCCCTATCCAGCTCAAAATATGGAATAATACACTACATTTACTAAATAATAATTGAGTACGAAGTTATAATTGACATCACTGTAAACTTTTACCATATTCTTTTGCTCTTTCATACTTTAAGCCATTAAGATACCATTCTCAACCCTGGCAGAAGTACGTTACTGCCACTTATACAATTCGGTAATCTTAATACTTAAGCAAGTTCTGTTGATTAATAATCATAACCGTACCACTCTTAATAGCATCAACAATAATCAAGTTTATCACTGTTCAACAAACACAAACAATATGACACCTGATATATGTAAGGGTCTGGCTAAATTAGGGCCAAAGCCCTATATCTAACTGTGGTGGGGGTCGTCACCCCGCCAATGTTTATGCTCGAGCTTCTACAGGATAGGTAGCTAACCCCCTGTCTAACACCGCATTTTACGTGCCGGCCAACACGGGCGCCGGGATTTTACATGCCGGTCCATGGTTCGACATTTCCTTACTATCAGGGTCATTCAATCAATACACAAATCATTTCACACAAGCACATCACATTTCTACTACTATTACAAGTTGACTTGACTTTGACCAACTTAGATGTTAACTTCCTTATTTAATTATATTCTACCTATATGCCCTTCTAAGTTCACTACTAAAGTTTTACTCATTAAATTTTATTTAAAACTTTATTTTTATAATTCATTTGTTAAAATAATTTTACACTTATAATTTAATATTCTATTATTTCTCTTGAAAAAAGTTTCAATAATCAACATTTCTAACTTTAAAACAAATAAATATTTTAATTTAATTCTTTTCACAAAAATAAATAATTTAATTATAAATCGAGTAAAACTATATCCTATGGATAAATTATCAACATTTATCAATCTCACCAAAAATCAATATTGAAAATGAAAAACAAGTAAAACTTATTAAGTTCACAAAAATCAATACTTCTAGTTGTAAATAAGTAAAACTTATATATTCACACAAATCCATAATTCTTTTTATAAAACAAGTATAAACTTTATTCTTTTAATATCAAAATTTCTTACATAACTTTAAAAGACAACTTTATTAAAAGTACTTTTACATCTTTTTTTTTACATAAATTTGGTCAAATAGTCAACTAAAGAATTATTTTGTACTCCCTCCGTTTTCATTTGTTCTTCCCATTTGGAATCTGGGAAGAAACCAATATAAACTATAATTACAAAATAGATACTATGAGAGTTGAGTAAAATAATATAAAAAATAAAGTTTCTATTGATTAAAGTGTAAGTGTAATAATATCATTAAGTTTCATTGGGTGTATGTAAAGTAAATGCATTGGGAATTAACATGTAAATTAATTCTTATAGATTAGAGTGTAAGTGTAATAATTTCCTTGAATTCTATTGGTTACTAAAATAGAAAGATTCTAAATGAGAAGAACTTTTAAAAATTTCCAAATGGGGAAAGTGAGAAGAACATATGAAAACAGAGGGAGTACTAACTAGTTATTTAATATCACAATAGTTACTTTTTATTATAAAATCTCATGTATTTAAGAAAATACTTTAATATAATTTACAAAAATTTTATTTTTCCAAATATATCTTTTAATTTACTTGTTATTTTTATTATTATCATAGTAAATTCTAATTTTATAAAAAACTAAAATCTTTTACACAATAACTTATATATTTAATATAACTTTAAGAATAATCTTTAATATAAAAGATAAAGTATAATGACAACATCCTAAGCATAACCATACTAAAAAATATGTTCATGAAATAACACACAACTTTATAAACTAATTTAAGGGCTTACATAAAAAACATTACCTATAATATTACCATAAACATTCTTAAATATAATAACATTCTTAAATAATTCACAAGCATAGTAACACTATCTAGTTTATAATATAGATAGTACTTAATATAGTACTTAAGTACTTAATATATGTCACTAGTATATAACAGTTCACTCAACTTCCTAAACATGTCCAAATATTATTAATTAACATACTAAAAATATTTTTAGCATAACTACACTAAATTTAATATTAATAAATTTTTCTTAAACTAACTTAGTACTTAAACATAATCAATATATATCATACTTGCATATTATAAAATAAATATAATGTAAAATTCCACTTAAAGAGTAGGGTAAGAAGTTATACCAGACTAACACCAACAATTAGTACTAGGTACTAATTAGAAATATAATAAGAATAAGATCCTCCAAAGTAATGTTCCAAAATCTTGTACTCCAAGCTCTAAGCTCCAAATAAGATGATTCTAAAATAAATACCCAACTCTAAAATGATGATTATTTTAAATACCCAAGAATGCTCTAAGTTATGACGGTTTAAGCTAGTAAAAGTGTGTTCTAAGCTCTAACATCTTGAATTTCTTTTACTAATAAAAATTAGAAATTCTAAAAGTAATATTATTAAGTGAAATTAGGATGAAATTTGAAGCAATGTAAATGGCCTAAGGAGCCTTGAAACTCACGGCTAAGATGAGATATGCAAGATGGTTTTTGAACTACCTTTGTCCTCCCTTAAGTACTAGCATATAAGCTAGTATATAAAGATGAATTTGAGGGATAAAGAAGTAAGGAGTAGAATAAAAAAATTGTCCTCCCTCAAGATGGTTTTTGAACTACCTTTGTCCTCACTTGTAACAGGGCCAATAAATTCGATGGGTGATTAACATTATGGCCTATATCTTACTTCCAATCTTCCATAGGGTGAGGGTGCTTGATTTTCTTGTCCATTTGCATTACTTGTGTAAGTAGACAAGTATTAAAAAATTGGGTTAGATTTGACTAGGATAAAGCTAAGTAATTAAGATTATTTTAGGTATAAAACAAGCTTAAAACTTAATTAAAGTTACTAATCAAAATATACTAATAAAATATTTTAAATAAAAGTGTTAAAATCGTTAGAATAATTGTTAACGAAATTAAATAGGAATTTTAAACGTAAAGTTTTAGTAAACCGTGAACTAAATAAATGATTTTGAAGTTTTCATAGTATAAAGAAATAATTGAAACTTTTATACTCATAAAAATCAATATTTAGAGGTAATAAAAATTTAAATTTAAATTTGGGAAAATTTAAGAAGTTGAAAGTAAATAAATGAAATAAAATAAATAATACACAACTTGGAAATTGATTCGCAGATTAAATCGATTCGGAGCTTAATAGACATTTGAAATTCAATCGAAAAGGAATAATAAGATTTTTTTTTTTAGGTAATTAATAAAAGTTGGAGCTTAATAATAAGGAATTAGGTATAAACTGAATGAAATAAATAAATAAATAAATAAAGAAATAAATAATTGAACGTTGATAATTGAAATTTCGAGTCTGTTACAGAAATAATCCAACATAGGATAGCGACTGCCCTTGATTTATATTGTCATGTAATTGTTTTAAAGTGAGATAAATGTTAATATATAGCACGGAACAAACTTAAAGCTATTTTAAAAACCATTTGAGAACAATATTAAATATACGTATAATCAATGAAAAATATAACTATATCTTTATATTAATTGTAGGATTTTTATTCTAGACACTAATTCTCTTTTTTTTTTATTATAAATTCCAATACACTATTGTACCACCTAGGGATGGCAATGGATATTGGACCCGGCCCGGGCCCGGATCCGTGGATCCGTACCCGTTTTCACGGATCTGGGTCTTAAAAAAAAAGACCCGTCGGGTCCAGGTCTAAATAAAATTCACGGATCCGGATCTTAGTAAAATACCCAGACCCGGACCCGCGGATCTTAGGACCCGTTTTTTTAAATATACTAAATAGATAAATTAGAAATTTAAAATGTATTCCCAATTTTCTACAGACTACACTAATACACGTCCCAGTCCCAATAGATTGAAATTGAAATCAAACAGAAATCGGTGGTGATCTACTTATCATTTAGCTACTGTACACATTTTGGTCTGTTGAAGTATCTAATCTTCTAAGTGGTTTGACCATGGAAAAAAAAACCACTTATTTTAAGTTATTATATTTATGATTTATGAATGAAAGATTGAGTATCGGGCTATCGGCTATGTTTATTTATGTTCTTTGGATATTTTGAAGACAATTTGTAGTTGTATAATATTTTTTTAAGTGATCGATTGTGAAATTATATATTTATTATCACTAGTCTATGAATAGCATCATGGCAATCCCAAAACGATTCGAAAATACACCAAAAAGAGCAAAAACAAGTAAGATCCGTTTTGGACCCGAACTCGGTACTGGATCCGCGATACCCACGGATCCGGATTTGGGCCCTGGAAAAATAGACCCGCGGATCCGGATCTGGATCTGGATCTGGACCCTGTTCTTAAAAATGGATCTGGATCCGAGTCCACCTAGACCCGGTCCAGATCCCACGTGTTGCCATCCCTAGTACCACCAATGGTGTAAATCCATATTAAACTTCCTAATAAATAACGTGGATAATGATTATAAATAAAGATACTAAATGAATTGTGTAAATATAATCAGAAGAGAGTTAAAATATATGACGGAAATTAAATGAAAATTATGGGACATTGTCTAAAATAAAAATAATTCAAACAAAAATAGACAGATCGAATTAGCAAATGGAGTAAAATGAGTAAGTAGTCACATTATTACTCTTACTAACGCTTAAGGTATTAATTTGCTTCTATATCTTTTTTCTTTGATGTGATGTTACAATATCATAAGTACACACCACCACTTTTTAGATAAGGGTATACCTTTTCAATTTTTTTTTTTTAAATTAAAATCAATTTTAACCCAATCTTTTTTTTGATCTAACTACTAAACGATCACTTCTCAATTCCATTTGAAAACTAAAATCCAATCCCATTTTCCAAGTCCTTTTTTCTCCAAAACCTTTCTCACCTACCCAAGTCTTCTTACCTTTTTCCCAAGTCCTTTCCAACTTCCCAAATACAAATACCACCTTCCAACAACATAATTTCTTTTTTATTATGAAACGCAAGTGAGAAAGTCTTAATTTGTCTATAAAATGCTACATGTTTCATTATCATTCTTCATTTCATACAATCTCTCACTCAAACCATATCAACTACATAATTTCTTTTTTTATGAACAAAGTAAATATTACTCCCTCCGAATCATTTTAGATGTCCCATTTTGGTTTCACACTTATTAAGGGTGGTGTGGGGTCCATTAAAAAGATCGTAGTTGGGTATTTTAATTGATTAAATTAATTGTAAATGTGGTAGTTGGGTATTGGGAGTAGTAAAAGTGGGGGTATTTAGGTAAAAAAAATAAACAAAAAAGAAAATGGAACAATTGATATGATTTTGCCAAATAAGGAAATGGGACAACTAAAAGGATTCTGAGGGAGTATTAAACAGATCAAACCACTGGCGTTATTTTAGAGGTAATTTTAAATGTTTTTTTTTATGTATTTTTCTAATATAGATGTTCTTACTTTAATTTGTTCTCTTTTGTTTATGATGTTTACTATTTTTTTTCAGATCTAAGTTCATATGAATAAAGATGAAGATGAGAAAGCCTTTTGTAAGATAAGTGTTTTTTTTATAAAATTTTTGAAGTTCTTTTTCTTTTGTTCTTTCTCTTTTTCTCATATTAATTTGTGATTTTATTTAGGAAAAATTATATAACACTACATAATCTATATCCCAATTTTTAAAAAAAACTACCTATATAAAAAATTTTGCAAAAAACTATCTTATATAATACAAAACTTTGCAAAAGACTACCTTTCAAGCAATTTCGTCAGTTAAATGTTAACTTTAACAATTGACCTTCACACCCCTTACACGTGCCCTTCTAAAACCACCATCTCTTTCCATTAGAATAGAGTAACAAGAACCCAGCATTCCCAAATTCTTCTTCTTCTCCATTAAAACCCTAAAATCTATCTCACTCATTACTTCTTCTTTTCCTAATTTATTCAAGATTTGTCTATTTCAATTGCTCCCTAACAAATTCGCCTTCTTCATCATCAAATTTTGAAAACCCTAAAAAATTATTCACACACAACAAGAATCAATTCACAGCAAGGTACAAAATAAACAAGAACAAATCAAGAAAGAAAAACGAAATAGCCACAATTTGGGTAAAACAACACCAATTGCACTTTGAACCCTAATATACAAGAACACAATATAAAATCATAATTGAGAAGTAGTACATACCAAGATGACTGTGATCTTCAACTGAGATGCAATAAATTTAAAAGATAGAGCAGTAATGGAGGCGTGTAGCAGTAGATGGTGAGTGAAGATGAGTAATTGGTCTGGTAGGTGGGTGGACTTCGAATGAATGATATTTAATGGAAGGAAATGGTGGTTTTAAAAGGGCACGTGCAAGGGGTGTGCAGGTTAACCGTTAAGGTTAACAGTCAACTGATGAAATTGCTTGAAAAATAGTCTTTTGCATAGTTTTGTATTATGTAAGGTAGTTTTTTGCAATAATGTTTAAATAAGGTAGTTTTTTAAGAATTGGGATATAGATTAGGTAGTTTTATAAAATTTTTCCTTTTATTTAATATGTTTTTAGATCAACATATTTTGTGCTGTTTTTTTTTTACAAATTTAAGTTGTCAAATTTTTTTCACTTTTTGTTTTGAGTTATTTTATTTTTTAAAAATAGATCAACTATCTTTGTTCTACTTAAAAAATAAGCTTATTTCCGATTAATTTTTTATATGAATGATGATTTAAGGCATGTGTTTGTTATAGGTTAAATAGTTTGTTGACCAATATACATCTTCATGAATATTTAAAATATACTTGATTTAATTTGTTCTATTTTGTTTATGATTTTTACTATTTTTTTCAGATCTAAGTAAGTATGAAAAAAAGATGTAGATGAGTCTTTTTTAAGATAAGTATTTTTTGTATAAAATTTATGTTCTTTCTCTTTTGTTTTTTCTCTTTTTGTGATATTAATTTGTTATTTTATTTAATATGTTTTCAGATCAGCATCTTTTGTGCTTATTTTACAAATTTATTTTTTTTTCACATCTTATCTTGAGATATAATGTTTTTAAAATAGATCGACTATTTTTTTTCTACTTAAAACAAAAGCTTAATTTCGATTCATTATTTATATGGATGATGATTTTATTGCATGTCTTTATGATAGGTTAAATGGTTTGTTTAATTTACTCTTTATGTATTTAAGTATTATATAATTTGTTTTTTTTTTTTGTAAAATTGGTACATTTTGATAATCTATGTGTGTGTTCTTTTTATCATCAATCTATCTACGTAATCTAGTTTAGTCAACTTTTTCTTCTCTTGGTTATGTATCAAATATTTTTTTCTCTTGTTCTCTGAGATATGATGTTTTTTTAAGTATCTCCGAAAATTTCATTTTTTTATTACTTAAAAAAGGCCTATTTTTGATTTTTTTTTTTATGAATGATGTTTATGTAATTCGACTTTATGTATATAAATATTGTTGTATATACTCCCTCCAACACAATTCAATTGTCTCATTTTCTTATTTGGGCACAGGGGCGGTTCTGAGCCCGTGCGAGGTGCCCAACCGCACAGGGCCCCGAACCTGAAAGGCCTCATATTAAAAAATTATTGTAGAGTAGTATACTAATGGGGTAGAGTAGTTGGTAAGAGTTTTACTTAATGTATCAATGGTCATATGTTCAAAACCTATTAATTACATTTTTCTCTCCTTTTTTATCTCTTTCCAAAACAACTCTTAACCTTCCAAATACTTTTTTCTTGCCTTATTTAATGTTTACACATTCATCAAATATCAATTATCACTAACTTAATTTATAAAAATAATCAACAATTTATTTTAAAATTTTCAACCTTTCAAACTTTTACTCTTTTTATTATTGGTCATCAAAGTATTATTATTTTTTTCTCTTTCATTTTAACAATAGAAAAGAAAGTAAGTTTAAGAAATATATATTATATTGAATTTTTATTTTGTTAATTTTTTTTATTATAAAGGGCCCCAATTTTAGAAATCTATAAATTATAAATAGGGCCTCGAAATTGTTTGCTCCGCCCCTATTTGGGCAATTCACTTCAATTGTTCCAATTCCTTTTTTGTTTATTTTTTTTACATAAATACCCCCATTTTTCTAGTTTCCAATACCCAACTATCACATTTACAATTAATTTAAACAATTAAAAAAACCCAACTATCAACTTTTTAATGGACCCCACACCACTCTTAATATCCGTGTCTGACTCAAATGGGACAATTGAATTGTGTTGGAGGGAGTATTACTTGTAAAGATTATTGTTGGCCCATTTGGTTTTGATGATAACCTAAACTTTTATAAACAAACATATTACGTTTTGAGATTGTTGTGTTAGGTTATATATCCGGTCTTTAAAAGGTCGTTGATGGAACCTTAAGAAGTTGAAAAAGGACATTGCTACTCTGCGTTTCAAGATTAAGTCAAATTCGAAGAATGGTCAATCAGAGACAATGCAGTGTTCCCAGATCAACCGGTCAGAGAAGTGGTCAACGAATAATTAAGAAAATATTTTTTAAATTTTCTTTTTATTTTTGTTGTACGGTTGAATAAGCCAAGGTAGCACAAAGGGAATTAATTAAGTGAATTAAGTAATTAACTCCTAAAATAACTACTCCTAAAAAAGCTCCTTAAAATTAGGATCTTGACTATTTTAGCCAAATGACAAGGAAAGACTTGGAGTAACCACCAAGTATTCTTGCGCATGATCCCACGGTATATGCCCACTAATCCCACACCGTTAGGAAATGGGATTATGGCCAACCCTCATATGATAAGTATATATATATAAGTTTTCTTTAACCGGCATTTTCAAGGAGATCTTGGAGAGAATTTTTGAGAAATCCTTTGTGTGCCCACATTATAAATCGTGAGATCACAATCAAGAAAAGGGAGATATAAAGAGTTCTTAATAGCTAATTAATTCCTAACTATATTCCTGTGTGCTATTTTTGTTTGTTCATCCAATTGAGAATAATTATTTTGTAAGGGTTTTTGAGAGAAGTTGTAATTAGACTTGGGGAAGTCTAAGGGGAATTGTGAGAAATTTTGTAAAGAGAGAAAAAGAATCAAGAAGGAGAACCGAGAAGGAGAAGAAGAGAATTAGGCCTAGAGTAGAGAAGAGAAGAGGAGAAAAAGTTTTATGTAATAGGGAATTGTATTTACATAAAATTAATAAGAGAAGTTGAAATCCCTAGAGGGTCGTGGCTTTCTTTCTTTTAAGGCCAAGAAAGTTTCCACGTTAAATTCTTGTGTTCCTTTTAAGGTTTTTTAATTTGCTTTGAGTATTTTTAGTGTTAAAAATTCCGCAAGAAAATAGGGCAAAAATACTCCTAGGGCAACACAACTATTCACCCCCCCCCCTCTTGTTGAGTTTATTATCTTTAAGTATTTCTACAATTGGTATAAGATCCTTGTTCCTCATTTGATCAGGAAACCCTGAGAGCCGTATCTTGGTGTATTAGAGATGCTGAAAATGAACGAACGCATGGAAGAAGGTTACTCTACTGAGAGACCACCAATGTTCGATGGCAAATTCTACACGTATTAGAAAAATAGGATGGAGATCTTCATCAAAGCCGAGAACTATCAAGTTTGGAGAGTCATCGAAATTGGAGATTTTGAGGTGACAACTACCAACTCCAATAACAAGACTGTTCCCAAACCATTACAGAATACGAGAAAGAAGATTTTCAAAAGATGGAAATGAGTGCTCTTGTTATCAAATTGCTTCACTGTGGGCTTGGTCCAAACGAACATAATCGCATTATGGGATGCAGAACAGCCAAACAAATTTGGGATCTGCTACAGGTTACCCACGAAGGAACGAGTGAAGTAAAGCGTTCCAAGATTGACTTACTCATGTCTAAATACGAAAGATTTGTTATGGAACCTAAAGAAAGTAGTCAAGAAATGTTTACTAGGTTCACGAACATCACAAATGAGCTTGTCTCCCTTGGAAGGCTAATTCCTTCATATGAACAGGTACGAAAAATCCTAAGAAGCCTACCTCAAGATGATCGTTGGAGAGCTAAGGTCACAGCCATTCAAGAATCAAAAGATTTCACAAAGTTTAATCTGGAAGAGTTGACTGGTTCCCTTATGACTCATGAATTACATTTGGGAACAGCTGACAGTTCCAGGAACAAAGGTCTGGCTCTGACAGCAAACGATCAAGAAGAATCAGAAACTGATGAGGAAGAGGCAGCAATGCTGGTACGTAAATTCAAGAAGTTCTTCAGGAACAACAGGTATAAAAATCAAAGAAACAACAAAAAAAGAGGAACTTCAAATTCCAAAACCTATGAATGCCACAAATGTGGAAGTACCGAGCACTTCATCAAGGAATGCCCTCTATGGAAGAATGAGAAGGGTAAAAGGAAAGCAAGAGAAACAAGAAGACAACCAGCAAAAGGGAACTTCAACAAAGCTGATTTTCGCAAAGCCATGATAGCTGCATGGGGAGAATCCGAAAGCGAGGCCGAAACCGAAGCTCCCGTTGAAGAAGAAGAAGTAGCCAATCTCTGTCTCGTGGCAACGCATGATGAGAAGTCCAAAGGAAAAGAAGTATTGTCTTCTATTCCATTTTCTGATTACTTATTCAAATTGGATAAACATAGATTGATTAAAATGATTTTAGAGTCTCACGAAAACTTAGAAAAACAAACAGCCATCTGTCTCCAGACAGAAAAAGACCTCAAGGCTTGCAAAGAACAAATATCCTACCTTAATTCTTTTAGGTCCGATGTGCAAACTCGATTCTTTGAATTGCTTGATAAGAATGTGATGTTAAAAGAAGCTATAGAAAAGGTTAAACAAGAAAACATCATGTTAAATATTGAATTAAATCAACTTAAGTATCTAGAAATGGAATTGAGTTATGAGTCTAATAAGGAAATTAAGTGTGTTTTTAATCAAATGAAATTAGACCTAGAATTCGCCATAAATGAAAATGATTGACTTAGGCTTGAATTAAATTCAAGAGAAAAAGGGAAAATCAAAGAAGTTCCCAAATGGATTCTTAATGCTAAAACCAAAGGAACCGAAGGTTTAGGATATAATAAACATGATAAAAAGAAAAAGGTCTACGTTGATCTCCCAAGTAGAAAGGTCTGTTCCTTTTGTGGCAAGACTGGGCACCTGAAACATCAATGTTTAAAAAAGGAACAGCATAACAAAACGAACCAAATATATGTCGATAGAGTTTGGATTAAGAAGTATGATTCTTGTATAATCGACATGGAACCCAAGGATGACTGGGTTCCACCCTCTAACAACTAAGTTCTAGTGAGGGGGAACAACTCATGGTATCTCGACAGTGGCTGTTCCAAGCACATGACAGGCGATAGATCAAAATTTCTCTCACTAGAATCCTATGATGGAGGAACTATGACTTTTGGAGACAACATGAAAGGAGAAATCATTGCTAAAGGAAAGATAGGAAGGTCAAGTTCCCATGCTATAGATAATGTATTTTTGGTCGAGAATTTAAAGCACAATCTTTTAAGTATTTCTCAATTTTGCGACAAAGGTAACTCTGTAAACTTTACTTCTGAAAAGTGCATCATTTCTAGGAACGACACAGGAGACATCATTCTGGAAGGAATCAGAAAAGGGAACACCTACGTGGTGGACCTGCACACTATTCCTAAAACCAGTTTAACATGTCTGAGCGTTATAGAAGATGACCCTCTTCTTTGGCATAAACGATTAGGTCATGCTAGTTTTTCATTGCTTAATACTTTACGAACTAAAGACCTAGTAAGAGGATTACCGTCCCTTAAATTTCAAAAGATGAAGTATATGATCCTTGTGCCAAAGGAAAACATGCAAGGTCATCCTTCAAACCTAAAAATGTCGTGACCACCTCAAGGCCACTTGAATTAATTTATATGGATCTTTGTGGACCAATGAGAATCCAAAGTCGCAGCGGTACGCGATATGTATTTGTTATAGTTGATGATTAAAGTAGATTTACATGGACTTTATTTTAATCTAGCAAAGACGAGGCTTTTGATGAATTTGTTGCATATGCCACTAAAATTCAGAAATCTAGTAACAATCAACTTGTCCACATAAGATCGGATCATGGAAAAGAATTTGAAAATTCAAGGTTTATGGATAATTGTAATGAGCATGGTTTAATTCACAATTTTTCCGCACCTAGAACACCACAACAAAATGGTGTGGTTGAACGTAAAAATAGAACCTTAGAGGAAATGGCTAGAACCATGTTAATAGCTAGTGGTCTACCTAGAAATTTCAAAACAAGATATTCAAGGAGCTTATTGCCTGTACGGAGAAGGAAGTTAGGGCACAAATGAAAGAGTCATACAAGGAAGCAAAGCGGGAGGCGAAGAAAGTAGTCGCAAAGGCAAAGAGTCATGCCTTTGAAGCCTTCTACCAAAAGCTTGATACCGCGGAGGGGGAGAAATATATTTACAAGTTGGCTAAAGCCAGATCTAGGCAGAGGGAGGACTTGGGGGCAGTGAAGTATATCAAAGATGAGAGTGGACGGGTTCTCATTAGACAAGAGGACATCAAACTAAGATGGCATCAGTATTTCTCCCAACTACTAAATATATCAAGGGGTCCTACACAGGAAAGTCGGCAGTTGGACATAGGGCTGAACATAGTTTGGTCTAAACCGTAAACCAAACCGGACCAAACCGTAATTTAAGTATTTGGTCTGGTCTACGGTCTAAATGGTCTGGTCCGGTTTTTTTATAAAAGATTACGGTTTCCGGTCTGGTCTTGGTTTTTAAATTTTCAGACCAGACCGGACCGGAAAACCGTAATAAAATTCCGGTCCGGTGAAAACCGGAAACCGTAACCCGGAATTGAGCATCTATTATATTCAGTCATAAACCTGATACTTGGTATTGGATAAAACAATCTGCAATCCTCATTTACGTCATAAAAAAGTCATAAGATGATACTAGCAATATGGAATCTAATGAAACCACAGCTTATTGCCTAATAAGTTGATACTTTGTAACTATTTCAAATCCCATCCCTTATTTCAAGTGAATAAACTCTACACATGTATGATGCAATCAGTTATTGAGAGTCATTAAAAAAAAACCGTAAGGGCATCTGCCTTTTAATATACTACTTTTTACACAACTATAACGAGAAATTGATCCCATTGACAAAGCAAAGGGTGTTGATACTATTGAACATTACAAAGAAATAAGTCATCCATTGATAGTTGTTGGCCAAGAAGATTCATATACTCTGCAATTTATTAATCAGCAAAAGTGTGCTGCACAGGAAAACTTAATTATTTTGTATGAGCCAAATAATAAGTCCAAAGAAGTATTAGTATTATTTTTAAATACAAAAAAAAAAAAAAACCGTAGACCAGACCAGACCGGTCTAGAACGGTCTTGTCCGGTCCGGTCTGGTGTCTTGACTGGTCTGGTCTGGTCTAAAAAATTTCCAGACCGTAATTTCTGGTCTGGTCTGATTTTTTCGTCAAACCAGACCAGACCGGACCGTGTGCAGCCCTAGTTGGACACACAAAGAACACGGGTTTGTGGGTAACTTTGTGACATAACCAAGGGTGAAGTAAGTGAAGCCCTCAAAAAGATGGGGAGATTTAAGGCAGTGGGACCGGATGATATCCCGATTGAGGTGTGGAGGAGCTTAGGAGAGGAGGGCATTCAATGGCTTACTAATCTCTTTAATGCTATCCTGAGGTCTAGTAAGATGCCGGAGGAGTGGAGGATTAGCACAATTATCCCTTTGTTCAAGAAAAAGGGCGATGCACAGGAATGTGGGAACTATAGGGGTATCAAACTCCTAAGCCACATTATGAAACTGTGGGAAAGAGTTATTGAGAAAGGAGTTAGACGAGAGACGGTGATTAGGGAGAACCAGTTTGGTTTCATGCCGGGGAGATCAACTACTGAGGCGATTCATATTTTGAGGAGATTGATGGAAAAGTATCGGGAGCGAAAGAAGGATTTGCATCTCGTGTTCATCGACCTGGAGAAAGCATATGATAGCATACCACGAAGCATCGTTTGGGATAGCCTCAAGAAAAGAGGTATTTCATCAAGATATATTGAGGTCATACAGGACATGTATGCTGGAGTGTCGACCAACATTCAAACACCGGTGGGGCTAACAGAGTCTTTCAGTATTAGAGTGGGCCTACATCAGGGATCATCACTTAGTCCTTTCCTCTTTGCGGTGATTATGGATGAAATCTCAAAATCCATCTGGGAAACCGTACCATGGTGTATGCTTTTCGCCGATGATATAGTCTTGGCCGCAGAAACTAAGGAGGAGGCTAATAGTAAATTGGAATAATGGAGGGAAGCCTTGGAGGGAAGCCTTGGAGGGTAAGGGTATGCGCATAAGTCGCTCGAAGACTGCATACATGCGATGTAACTTTAGTGGGATAGAATCGATAGGGGAGCCAGAGGTGTCCATTAGGGGAGAAGCTGTTGCATGCACGTCCAAGTTCAAATATCTGGGTTCAGTAATTCAGAACAATGGGGAGATTGAGGGTGACGTTACTAACCGTATACAGACAGGTTGGCTCAAATGGAGAGCAGCGACTGGGGTGCTTTGTGATAAAAGATTTCCTAGTAGACTAAAAGGGAAATTCTACCGTGTTGCGATTAGGCCAGCTTTGTTGTACGGAACAGAGTGCTGGCTTGTAAAAAAGGCTTTCGAGCAGAGAATGGAAGTAACAGAGATGCGCATGCTAAGATGGATGTGTTGTAAGACAAGGATGGACAGGATTAGAAATCAGGAGTTTAGGGAGAAGTTAGGGGTTGCACCTCTCTCTGCAAAGATGCGGGAGAACAGGCTCAGATGGTTTGGGCATGTGCAGAGAAGCACCCATGACGCCCCAGTGAGAAGAGTTGAACGCATCATAGTGGAGGGCAAGAGAAGCTAGGGAAGACCTAAGAGGACGTGGGAGGAGCAGATTAACAGCGACCTGCTCGAACTACACCTCTCTAAGGACCTAACTAGGGATAAAGCCAAATGGCGGCGCCTTATTCACGTCCTAGATTACTAGACTTGTTTGTTACTGTTCTGTGTCTTTTGTCATCGCTATTCACTGCCTCTTCTACCTGTATTGTTTATACTTTTTAAATGATCCCTATGCTTGGCTAATGTGGGTGTAAGATGCAGGTTTCAGATATATTCAGGTCCTATCCTTGAGGACTATTTTAGAGCCGAAGGACTCTTATGCCCGCCCTCTCCTTCTGGGTATGAGACGCCGTCGACCTTCCTTCCCCGGACCCTGACCAAAGAGTATCTATGTGCGGGAACACTGGGTATGCTATATATTAAATCGCGTATTAATTAGACCGATCACTTCTAAAACCCCCTATGAATTATTTAAAGGAATTAAACCTAATATTTCATACTTTCGAGTTTTTGGATGTTGATGTTTTGTGCATGTTAATGGAAAACGAAATATAGGTAAATTCGATGAAAGAAGTGATGAAGCAGTATTTCTTGGCTATTCATCTCACAGTAAAGCTTATAGAGTTTATAATAAGAAGACTATGTGTGTTGAGGAATCTGTTCACATTATATTTGATGAAACTAACTTTATGACGAGTGAACAAGAAACAGGTGATTTTAAGATAGGTCTTGCTAATTTGGACGATGAAGAAAAATATACAAAAGGAGCAAGATCAAGAAGAACAACAACAGGTTCAGAATGCTGAACCAAATCAAGAACAGGAGCCACAGGCAGAACTGGAACAGCTTGCAGTTCCTAATCAAGATATCCCTAGAGAAGGTCAAGAAGAAAGAAATGATGCTAAGCCAAATCATAATCAAGTCAGTGAGCCTGCTTCCACATCTGTCTCCACCAGAGACTTTGTTCCAAGGTCGTGGAAACACCAAAAATCACATCCACTAGACTTGATCCTAAGCGATATGAACAAAGGCATACAAACAAGGTCACAAATGAGAAACTTTTGTGCACACTTTGCTTTTCTATCAACAATGGAACCCAAGAATCTTCAATGAAGAAGCTATACAAGATTCAGATTGGGTGGTAGCTATGCAAGACGAATTAAATGAGTTTGAAAGAAACAAAGTATGGCACTTGGAACCTAAACCCAAGAACAAGAAGATAATTGGGCTGAAATGGGTATTCAGGAACAAGTTGGACGAACATGGCACAATAGTCAGAAACAAAGCAAGGTTGGTCGTAAAATGATATAATCAACAGGAAGGTATTGACTATACTGAAACTTTTGCTCCCGTAGCTAGATTAGAAGCTATTAGAATTCTTATTTCTTTTGCTGCTTTCATGAATTTTAAATTATATCAAATAGACGTAAAATGTGCATCCTTAAATGGGTTTCTAAAAGAAGAAGTATTTGTGGAACAGCCACCTGGCTTTGAAAACCCAATTTCTCCGGATCACGTTTACAAGCTTGATAAAGCTCTTTATGGGCTAAAACAAGCACCTAGACAATGGTACGAGAGATTATCTAAGTTTTTGATTGATAACAAGTTCATACGAGGTAAAATTGATAAAACCTTATTCTTTAAGAATAAAGGTTCGAATATTTTAGTTGTTCAAATCTATGTTGATGATATTATTTTTGGTGCTACTAATGAATCGTTATGTAAGGAATTTGCTGACCGAATGAGTAATGAATTCGAAATGAGTATGATGGGAGAATTAAATTTCTTCCTTGGCTTGCAAATTAAACAAACTGCTAATGGTATTTTTATTCATCAACAAAAATACATAAAAGAACTTCTAAAGAAATATGGACTAGATAATGCTAAGACAAACCATACACCCATGGCCACTAACATTAGACTAGACGAAGATTCTAACGGTATTAGTGTTGACCAAACGATGTATAGAGGCATGATAGGATCTCTACTATACTCAACTGCTAGTAGACCCGATATATCCTTTAGTGTTGGTTTGTGTGCTAGGTTTCAATCAAATCCTAAAGAATCATATCATACGGCAGTAAAAAGAATTTTAAGATATTTAAAGGGAACAGATGACTTAAACCTATTTTACTCAAAAAGTGATGTCTATGACTTGAAAGGGTATAGTGATGCAGATTACGCAGGTGATCTTGTGAATAGAAAAAGCACTTCAGGAATGGTACAGTTTCTTGGATCTTGTTTGGTATCATGGAGTTCCAAGAAACAGAACACAGTGGCTTTATCCACTGCAGAAGCTGAATATATAGCAGCAGCAGCCTGCTGTTCCCAAATGCTATGGATTAAACAACAGCTAAGAGATTTTTGTATTAAACTTGAATGTGTTCCTATTTATTGTGATAATACTAGTGCCATTTGCATTTCAAAAGATCCAGTGCATCATTCTAGAGTTAAACATATTCATATTAGACATCATTTTCTTAAGGATAATATGGAGCATAAAAATATTATTGTTAAACATGTCAATACTAGTGATCAAGTTGCAGATATCATGACTAAACCGCTTCCAAGGGAACAATTCGAAAAGATGAGGTTGGAGCTAGGTATGATCAAGCTTCACTAAAGATTAATGCTAGTATTCCTCCTCAAAACAACTTGAAAAATTGGAAGGGTTAGATCAACCACAACAACCAAGATTGATCATTCACTCATTGCGAGATTTAGGTATGCATCTATTTAAGTATGTGTCTTAAACTTTGTCTTGATTGCTTTCTTTAACTGATTAGACCAAGTAGCATAATTTTATTTTATATTATTAGATATTATCCACATATTATAAATTTATTTTTCAAAAAAAAAATCACAAAAATTTATTTTTATTTTCCACAAATTCCAGCATTTCATTTTATTTTAATTTATTTCGGTGAGCCAACTTAATTTAAGAAATGGAAGACAGATCATCGAGGTGTTTCGGAAAGTAGTCGTCTAAATCGATATATTCAACGAACTAAGCTTAATTAATAACTACCCATTACACCTCCTAAAACCGCCAATATAGAAGTAGTACAAACTCTTCACTAACCGTCCCTTCACACCTTTATAACCCCTACACTCCTCATGTCACATCCATCATTCATAAACCCACTACTTGTACTACTCCTAGCAAACCGTCAACTCCATTTCCCTCTTTCAACAAATCCCTAACCTTCATCAATTCATCTCCTCATCACCATGAAATCTCCCAAGACTTCATCAACCAAGAACACCAAAGGAAAGACATCCAAATTCATTCAACCGGAACCGCTTCAAGTTATTCACCCTGCATCAGACAACCCTCAATCATCAACTCCATCATCTAAACCCAAAACATCAAAACCCATGCATGTCGGCACAAAAAGGGCTTTTTCTACCACAAAAGGAAGCTCATCTTCAAAACCCGTAAAGAAGGCCAAGGTTGTGGATCCTGATTCTGCTGAGGAAGTTGCTAAGGAAATGTCCGTAGGCTTTGGTTTGGACAAGTATTGGTATGATTTTACTCCCTTTCCTTAATTACATGCTATTTTAAGTAATCAAGGTTGGGAAGAATTAATGAGTAATTTTTCTTGCAATTCGATTTACCCACATCTCATGCGAGAGTTTATTCAAAATTTTACAATCGATAATGGGGTTTGTTCAAGCACGATTAAAGACATTAAAATTGAGTTTAACAGTTTAATGTTGGGAGAATGGTTGAAGTTCCTGTTGTAGGGTTTGATACATATTACGTAGGGTCAAAGATTGTCTTTTCGGGCATTACTGAGAAAACGGTATTAAAATTTCTTGGTCAAGAAGATAAAAAGTGATTTAGTCACATGTCTCTGTCTCCACTACACAAGTTACTTTACAACATCGCTCGTCGATTCATTTTACCCCGCAATTCCAAGCGGAGTGAAGTCAATCGACGCGATGCAACGTTAATTTATTGCATGGCCAATCACATAAAAATCAATTTTCCGTCATTGATGGTGTCACATTTATCCGAATGTATTGAAAAGGGCCTCATGGTAGGCTATGGAGGTTTATTAACTTGTATTTTTAAGAAATTTGGAGTCCTATTGGATGGACTAGAATTCCCTATGAGCGCCAACAATAAAATCAGTGAGAGGTGCCTTACTAATTTGCACCTCCAATTAAATGAAAAAGGGATTCTAGAACATGCCATTGAGGAGGTGGATGTAAGTTCTGATGATGAAGAAGAAGAGAAAACAGAAAAAGAAGAAGGTGAGGGAGAAAAGGAAAAGGAAGAAGAAGAGGTAGAAGAAGAAAAAGGAGATCAGGAGACTGTTCCCACTGCCACCACTGAAGCAGAAACTGAAAGGGAACAGGAGGAAGCTATAAGTAAGGGGGAACAGATTGAAGAAGAAGAAGTGGAACTGGAAGAGGATGAGGACCTCAATGTGCCTCTCAAGAAAATCAAGAAACCATCCGTGCTCACACCAAGAAAGAGAAGGAGGTTAGCTTCCAAAAGTTCCTCGAGCCTACATGCTAATATTACTTCTGAAACCCCTCCATCACCAAAACCAGAATCACCCATACCATTCCACATTCCATCATCACCACCATCACCTATTCCCACTTCACCAACACCAACTGGTTTTGATAGGGATTCCTCTCCTTTTCCTCCTACTCCAATTGATCTTATCCATTCCAAGTTTGATACTTTGCAGTCCCAACTTTGTGCTTTCCAGAGTGAAGTCCGTGTCTCACTCTCCACTCTTGAAGAGCAGCTGTCCCAGATGGAGTCCCGTCTTGGTGCAAAGCTCGACACTGTGGAAGTGCAGACGGAATATGTTGATGAGGAGACTGCTGCCTGATCCCTCCTTCCTCTGTTTACTGTTTTATTAATGTTTGTTGGCCTCATCATTTGAAGTTGTACTATTTAAACAATTTTTTTTTCTATCTTTTGCGTACCAGCTGGGGTACAAACACTTATTTTATGATTATGCTACTAACCATCCTTTTAATCCTTAATCTATCATCTTTTATTCTCTATCCCTTATGGTCTATGATGTTTATATGCGTGCATTTCTTGATTCATGTTTGGGCATTTGCTTTCTTAGTTTGCTGCTTACTTTCTTAATTTGTCTAACGCTTGCCTTAGAGGTGTGGTTTGATATATACCCATACTTTTTGATTGATGTCAAAAGGGGGAAGAAGGCAAACAAACTTAAATGACTCTTGTGAATGCTTACGCTTTTTACTAAATCTTCGTTTGTTTCTTTGTTAAAAAATTACATGGTTTATGTTTTTCTTGTTTAAGGATCATGCTACTGCTTAGTATGCTTAAGCTTAGATTAAGATTATGGATTATGCTTTGATTTTGGACTCTACTGTTTGCATCTATTGGTTTAATTGTATGGGATTAGTTGATTATCACTAATGTTTGACTTTGATTCATACAACTCCATAATATTTTGAAGTACTAAGATTATTGTGTTTTTTACTTTATAATTTTCTTAATTTATGAGTTTCTTAATTTATAACTTTCTTAGTTTATTAATTTATAAGTTTTTAATATATTTATGTTTATGTTTTGTTTTGTTTTAATTTTAAAAACTTAAGTCATGTTTAACCACATGATTTTTGACAAGTTTTAAAATTTAATTTATTAGAGTAATATGCTTGCTTAAGAGTTTAGTAAATTATTTGTAATGATTTAATTTACTAGATATGGTTGAACTTGTGTTAATCTCTAGCATGTTTTTATTTGTTTTACTCTATATTTTAATTAAGTTTGTTTATAAAGTTTGTCATCATCAAAAAGGGGGAATTTGTTGGCCCATTTGGTTTTGATGATAACCTAAACTTTGATAAACAAACATATTACGTTTTGAGATTGTTGTGTTAGGTTATATATCCGGTCTTTAAAAGGTTGTTGATGGAACCTTAAGAAGTTGAAAAAGGACATTGCTACTCTGCGTTTCAAGATTAAGTCAAATTCGAAGAATGGTCAATCAGAGACAATGCAGTGTTCCCAGATCAACCGGTCAGAGAAGTGGTCAAAGAATAATTAAGAAAATATTTTTTTTAATTTTCTCTTTATTTTTGTTGTACGGTTGAATAAGCCAAGGTAGCACAAAGGGAATTAATTAATGAATTAAGTAACTAACTCCTAAAATAACTACTCCTAAAAAAGCTCCTTAGAATTAGGATCTTGGCTATTTTTAGCCAAATGACAAGGAAAGACTTGGAGTAACCACCAAGTATTCTTGCGCATGATCCCACGGTATATGCCCACTAATCCCACACCGTTAGGACATGGGATTATGGCAAACCCTAATATGATAAGTATATATATATATATATGAGTTTTCTTTAACCGGCATTTTCAAGGAGATCTTGGAGAGAATTTTTGAGAAATCCTTCGTGTGCCCACATTATAATTCGTGAGATCACAATCAAGAAAAGGGAGATATAAAGAGTTCTTAATAGCTAATTAATTCCTAACTATATTCCCGTGTGCTATTCTTGTTTGTTCATCCAATTGAGAAAAATTATTTTGTAAGGGTTTTTGAGAGAAGTTGTAATTAGACTTGGGGAAGTCTAAGGGGAATTGTGAGAAATTTTGTAAAGAGAGAAAAAGAATCAAGAAGGAGAACCGAGAAGGAGAAGAAGAGAATTAGGCCTAGAGTAGAGAAGAGAAGAGGAGAAAAAGTTTTATGTAATAGGGAATTGTATTTACATAAAATTAATAAGAGAAGTTGAAATCCCTAGAGGGTCGTGGCTTTCTTTCTTTTAAGGCCAAGAAAGTTTCCACGTTAAATTCTTGTGTTCCTTTTAAGGTTTTTTAATATGCTTTGAGTATTTTTAGTGTTAAAAATTACGCAAGAAAATAGGGCAAAAATACTCCTAGGGCAACACAACAATTCACCCCCCCCTCTTGTTGAGTTCATTATCTCTAAGTGTTTCTACAATTATTAATAGATCTTTGTTATATAATTTTGCAGATTAAGAATATTGTTGTACGACAATTTTGTTTTCTTGATTTGGGCATGTAGATTAGTACATATTTGTATTTGTAGGATAGGCTTTAAATTTTGGTCTGTAATATTAATAGAATTAGGTTATTAGAAGTAAGATTATTTTTGATGATCGGGTTGGTATCGTCGTTTTCGCCATGTCCATCGGCACACAAGTATGAATATATTCTTAATTTTTCACTTCTCTTAATTGTTTTAATGGTTTGTGGTTATTTATTGTCTGTTTAAATAAAATTGTTGCATATTATTCAATTAACAAGAATAACTTAGCTTTATAGAAAATATATGACTAAAATTTATTATGATAAACTATTATAATAATGTTCAAAACTATTTACGTGAAATTGTTGTCATATAATTCAATGACCATGGAAAAAGTTAGGTTTTAAGAAAATACACAACTCATCTCAAAAAAAAATATACAAGATTTATTGTGACAAACTATTATAATAATGTTTAAACTATTCAGTGCTTATATAATGTTTATGGGACGACAATCCTATTTTGGACCATTTATACATGTTTATACTATTATTAAAATGAAAATTAAAATCAACATACTTTATAGTTCTTCAAACCAAATAATTAACCTTTAAGTTTCCTTGCAACCTTGAATAATTACCCAATTGGACGTAAATTTTTAAGTTTATTGTGTTTCACTTTATTCAAGGCTTTATATAACATAATATATAAAATTGGGTATTCTTCAATTATCAAAATGAAGTACTTGATAACAATATTTTTAGCTTTTAATTTAAACAGAGTATGGAATGAGTTTATAAGGAGTGAATATTAAATATTGAATATACTATAATGATGATTTAGATATGCATATCAGTATAGGAATTACGGTTGAGAATAAGTTAGTCTATTTAATTACATAATATATTAACTAATCCTAAGAATAAAGCAATAAGATTAAGTTGAGAATCAGTCAAATAATGTATCAAGATTATTAAGTATAATTTCCTAAGTTAATGTGTCTTATATTTTTCAAAACATAAAATATCATGTTCTTGTCTAACATTGTAATAAAATTTTGTTCTGCAAATTTAGTAATGAAATTTTGTCTGCAAATTTTTTCTGCAAATTTGAAAATTATTATTTACCTATTATCAAGTAAATTAAAAAAATCTCCAATAAATATAATAAAATAAAGTAAAGAAGTAAATAAATTGTAATATTATTTTTCTAATACTTTTTAGGGATATTCTACCTGGTAAGCACCAGGTATAACGAAATTCACAAACTAGCTATTCTTGTTTGCAATTCTACCAAATAGCACTCAACTTATGCAAAATAGTCTGCCGTAGCTATATTAGTTAAAAAACGTTAGTTTTTTCCGTTAACATGTGAATTTACCTAATTGCCCTTGTTTTAATTGTTAAATAGGGGTCTTCTTCCTTTTTGGTGCTCCCTCTTCCTTTACTTGCCCCATTGATGAACAATTTAAGAACTCCCTTTTGCTGTAAATAATTTAGAGATTGATCAGTACAAGACCAATGTAAATAATTGACAAGACCAATGTAAGAACGTTTTCAGTACTAGACCAGTTGATGAATTAGGATGTAAATAATTTAGAGATTGATCAATTATTTACATCAACTGATCACTTAACGGATGAACGATTTACTTGCGCCATTGCTGTAAGGTTAGTGGGTAATTGACAAGCAATCCCTTTTGCTAAAAAAAGTGTTTAACCTATCTTAAGAACTCCCAATTTCTTCCTTTTAAAGCTCATTTCTCCAAATACTTTTTCTTGTTTTCCTTTTTAAAATCTTCAATTGGTTGAAAATCTGTTGAATTTTGAAGAATTCTGTAACATACCTGGCACTCCTACTACTCCTACACCCTTTTTTTTTTGCCTTAACTTGGTCAGCCAACCCCCATTCCCATTCTCTTTCATCTCTTTGTCTCCTCTTTTTTTCTTTTTCTCTCTTCAAAACATTCATTTATTCATGAATACCTTTCAACCCTTTTTAATTTGATTCATTTTTTAGAAATTGATTCACTAAATTGGGTAATTAGTGTTCTAATTCTTCTTTGTTTTTTCTAAAATTTAAAATTAGTACAATGTGATTTTGTGGTTTTGGGTAATTAGTGTTCTAATTCTTCAAAACATTCATTCATTTAACGCCTAAAATCTTCATCAATGGGGCAACTAAAGGAAGAGGGAGCACCAAGAAGGAAGAAGACCCCTATTTAACAATTAAAACAAGGGCAATTAGGTAAATTCACATGTTAACGGAAAAACTAACGTTTTTTGACTAATATAGCTACGGCAGACTATTTTGCATAAGTTGAGTGCTATTTGGTAGAATTGCAAACAAGAATAGCTAGTTTGTGAATTTCGTTATACCTGGTGCTTACCAGGTAGAATATCCCTACTTTTTATTATATATTATTAAGGTAAGTAATACTATTAAAATATAGGGAATTTGAAAAGAATAATATTGTATAATATAAATAGTTTCGGATTTATAAATTATAAATCTTGTAGAATACTATATATAATATTTATAAATATATGGATACTAATACTACTAAAATAAATGCAATTTGAAAAGAATAATATTGTGTCATAATATATTGTATAATAAGATATATATAGTATTTATAGATAGCCTATTTCAAAATATATGGATAGTTTCTGATTTATAATTTATATGGTTTTTTTGGATTTTTTCGGATTTATTAATTATAAGACTTATAATATTTGAAAATATATGTATAGTTTCTGATTAATAATTTATAAATCTTTTATGTAATAGGATATATAATAAAAATAAATATATGATTTGTCCATTTTATCTAATTAATTTCAAGGGAAATTATCAATGGTGCCCCTGTGTTTTTACCTTTTATCAATGGTCTACAATCTTTTTTTTTTTCCAATAGCACCCCTGAGGTTCAGACAAAGTCACAACCGTGACACTTTTGGTAGTTTTTCTGTTATGTTGACGTTAAGTTTAGTTTTTAACTCAACCATGGTTAATGTATCATGTTTATATACCATGTTTGCTTCTTCTTCATTTGCATTTCAGAAAAACGATAATCATCCTTCTTCTCTCTTACCTTCTTCTCTCTCTTTCCATCCATGGCTGCTACCTCATCCAAGAACTCTTCTTTTTGCGGCAAGGTGTACTCCGGTACCTCCAAAAGACACCAGGCCATTCCTAGGGTCGAAGCTGGTGATAGCTGGGTACGGTTGAAGAAGTGCGACTGTGATCCCTCCAAATTTTATGATGTTAGGGTTTCGGGTTCAGTGACAAATCTTGGAAGAATCGACTACAAATGCATATCTTGTCAAGCATTCGAGTGGGGATATTCTTATGATTTGAAGGAAAATCTTCATGAAGCTACACTTGCAGATGCTCAAGGTCCTGCTCCTGATGCCATTAATATGGAAGAATTAAGGGAACTGAAAGCTACTGTTTTAGGGTTGTCTGACAAGGTTGATGGATTAGTTAGGGTTGCTGATTTCATGAAGTATGTTGTAATTATTTTGTTGTTATTGTTGGTTGTGGCTTTTATTAAGCCCTAAATTATGTATCTTTTTCAATTAGGGCTATTATTAAGCCCTAAATTATGTAATGTTGTATGATTATTAAGCAATGAAATGAAATGGGATTTTATTAAACACATGTCTTCATAATATATTACTTGTTATGTAATACCATCAGTTCATACAAAAGTTCATACAAAAGTTAATACAAAAGTTAGATAATTTTCATACATAAGTTAAAGTTCATACAAAAGTTAAATTTTCATAATATTCAACTGTGCACTTTGCCCTTGCCCTTTTGTGAGGCCTTCGATTTTGGCACTGTCTTCTTATTGAGCTTCGATGTTGATGCTTCATCAGGCTGTTTTTGTAGCCTTTGCTTCTTAGTTGCCCCTCCTTTGCAAGTGGACTTGTTGTGTCCAAATTCCCCACATTTTCCACAAGTCACTGTCTTGCTACGTTTGCCCTTCCTTGCTTCATCCTCAGCTCGCCTTCTGTTTCTACAAGGCCTTCCAACCCCTCTTTTAATGAGTGGTGGTAGTATGGATGGAGAATCTGAAGCTGGCCACTTGTCTTGATCAGGAATAGGCTTAATGCTTTCACCATAAGCCATCTTGTATCTTTCAACTGAATAGCATTCATGGACAAAGGAATGGGGATCTAGACCCTCATGTAGTATAGCACGCATTGCATGCTTACATGGTATACCTGTCAATTGCCACACATTGCAAAGGCATGTGTGGTTGTTCAAAGAAACAGCAAGTGCAGACTTTCCCTCCATGACCTCATATTCACCTACACTTGACATGAAAGCCCTACATGACCTACTATCATTACACAATGTTTGGACTCTCTTCACAATGTTTGGACACACTTTGTCCCAAGCCTCACATTTTTGCCTCCTAGTTGCCAACCTAACCATTGTGACCCTCCTAATCCCCTCTAACAAAGTTAACACTGGCTTGCACCTATCAGTTCCTAGGGTTGCATTAAAAGATTCAACAAAATTAGTCTTGTTCATGTCACACTTCAAGCTTACATCAAATTTATGCTTTGTCCACCTTTCTTGTGGACCCAACTCAGCTAGCCATGCCCTTGCTGCTTTGTTTTCATTGTCAAGCTCCTTCATAGCCTTTCCAAAGGTGAATGTGGAGAAAGCCCCACATGCCAACCAGAATAGCTGCCACAACTTTGGACCAGGAAACACCTTCTTCCAATATCATCAACTATAACATCATCAAGAACCACATCATCAACAGCCATGTCATCAACTACAACATCATCAACAGCATCAACAGCCATATCATCAAGTACCACATCATCAACAGCCATTTCATCAACATGCTCATCAATATCATCAACTACCATTTCATCAACTTGCACACCAACATCATCATCAAAACTAGTGAGGTTTAAAGAATCATCAACATGTTCATCAAAAGCAGTGAGGTTTAAATCATCATCAACATTTACATTCAACTTCTCTTGGGGTAGACTAGGGGTTGGAATTATCATCACAACATCATCATCATCCCCATCATCAGATGACACAGGTTTATTCCTAGCCATTTCAGCCTCCAATTCTTTCTTCCTTGCATTTTCCTTAAGGGTTTCCCTAAGTCTCCTAGCATTATCTAACAATGCACTAGGTTTTGATTCTCCAACTTTGATCACAATAGTTTCAACTCCTCTATTCCTACTAAACATCTCAACCAGTGTCTTATCATCAACAATCTGAATGTTTTTCTTCTTATACACATAACTGAAACTAGGATGCTTAGGCATCAAATGACCCATAGACTCTGCTTTGTCCCAATAGTCTATGATCATGTCAAGCAAGTTTACTAAGTCTACATCCTCAATAAAAACTTCAGTCTCAGTACCCTTATATACAAACTTCAACAACACACAGTCATCCATTTACAATCTATCAACAAAAAAACCAAAAAAAAACCATCAACATTGATAAATTGCACCCAACTTTCAAAATTCAAAAAAGCCCTAATTTCTAGGGTTTACTGTTACACAAAAACAACCAGAACATCAACAAAAACCATAATTCAACGAAAAAACCCTAAAACTACCACATTTAACAAACAAAATAACCGAAATATTCTACCATTACAGTCGACATTTAGGGCACAAAACAACAAAGAACATGTAGTTGCATGTACAGAAAGAAAAGTTAGGGCAAATCGAGTACTTACCAGCGTCAAATCAAGCAGCACAGATGAAGAAATTCCACAAAAATGGCGTCAAGCAAGGAGTTGAAGATGATGATGAAGACCAGAGAGAAATGTCGAGGAGGGAAAAACAGGAGCCAAACTCATTGAGTTACACATATACAAACCATGGTTTGTTTTTTAAAAAACTTAACGGCAACTTAACGGAAAATCGCTAAAAGTGTCACGGCGTGAGTTAACGTCAAACCTCAGGGGTGCTATTGGAAAAAAAAAGATTGTAGACCATTGATAAAAGGTAAAAACACAGGGGCACCATTGATAATTTCCCTAATTTCAATTTATATGGATAACATCTTTTCACCTTTTTATCTGATTAATATTAATACTATTCGTGCATTGGTAATAAGATAAATAACAATTTATACCAAGAGGCTAAAATCTCCTTTAAGTTTTAGTTTATATTAACGTAAAAACTAAACTATGGTTTTATTTAGGTGTAAAAGTATAAATATGTATGTATAAAGAGAGCGAGAGGATCAGATTGAGAAAGAAAAACTTGGAGCAAACATCGCAATTCAAAATTTGTTCATGTAAAATATATTATCAATAATTCCATAAAATTTAAAATTCAGACATTATTTTGATATCACTTGGAAAAAGTTCCAACTACCATACTAAAATACTACTTAAGCAATACGAACTAATGGTTTACATAAAACTATTATTGAATACTAATTTATTCCTCAATTGTTTCAAAATTGTTAACTTATTGTAATAATCACTATGAAAATTTCGTGATTTTTGTTGAAGACATATCTGCATCACTTAATTCAGCATCTTCAGCTTTCCTTTTCAAGATGACAACATCTTGAATAGACATTGTCGGTTTCTATTCATTTTAGACAATAGTTATATTAGGTAAACTTTATAGACTAAAAATAAATTAATATTGTTAATTACCACAAACAAAACATTTACCTTGATTTTACTATTAGGACTCTGTAACTGCTCGCCATCAAGAAGTATCTACAATGAATATAATAGTTATAGTTATATAACAATTTTTTTTATTCTGACATATTTAATTTTATAAGTAGAGCTAATACCTCATCCTTCTCAACAAACTTATCAATAATGTCCATATCATTTGTAAGTCTCTTTATAAAATAGCTTCTATTTTCCCTTTTGATGTTGAAGTGTTCAGACACTTTATACAGAAATAGATAACGCTTGTCTAGTGACTCATCAAGCTCCGATGGAAAACATGTCGGAAATTCAGACTGCATTTTAGAAATTTATGTCATTTTAGGAATACATACATAATACATAGAAAAAAAAACAGTTAATATTACCTTGAGTTGATTGTCCCTTACATCCTTTGCGGATAAACCAAGCTCTCTTTTCGCTTGTGAATCCCATAAAATCAGCACAATATCATCTCCAAAACCATCTCTAAACTTTATGTGAGTTTTGTATTTTAGGAAATGTTCATTTATTTTAGATTAATTAGGTAATACTAATTAAATTGTTAAATGATGCATTATAAAAAGCTCAAGAACATAAGAAATTAAGTTTACCTTGGAATTGCAACTTTTACATCCTCCTCACATTTAGGACATTTTAAAACTTCATTGTCTAGTGAAACTTGAGTACCACATTTTGAGCATGAACGATAAAACCAATCATTTTGTAAGTCTAAAGCGTATATGGTTCCAACAGTTCCATATTCTCCCTCTTGTTTCATTTTGTTTAGGCTACACATTCTTATCTTCTTGCACTTAAGGAATTTTGATTCATTTGATAATGATGAGTTGTCCGATACTTCAGTCAATTATGTTGGTCTTGCTTCATTTATTCTTATGTCGTATGTAAAATATTTACAAGCACTTTTATTTTTTTGAATTGATATATTGATAAGAAATCAAAGTTAATGTTTATTTCATACTACTCAAGAAATGCTATTGCCCGGATTAATATTAATCTTGCTGGTTATGCGTAAACAATTCTGCACATAGCTAACTCCTGTTTATTGTATAACGTATAATTAATTCGTATTATCAACCCGTGCAATAAGGTATGTAGGTAAGCTAATCAATATTAAAACGTCAAATAGTACCTCCCCATGATTTCATTTTCGCATATTGAATGACCAATGTGAATTTTGTCTTCTCATCATTTTCTGTATTTTTAATGTGTATAAACACTTTCTGCATAGTTGTACCATAGTCTAACTCCCAAAGTAAAACCACTAACGGCCCGTTTGGTAGATGGTAATAAACGATGTTAATGGGAATGAAAAATCTAGTGTAATTTTGGTTGAAAATCTCTTAGCTACTTTGATGTCCATGTTTTTCCAACTTCAATAATCTCATTTTCTTCATAAAATTCATTCCAATGCATTACCATTGGGGAGGTGGTATTAGGTGGTAATGGAAATTTGTATACAAAAAAACTTATTTGTGATCAAAGTTTCATTACCATGTGAATGATATGAAACTTTTGATGAAAATTTACACTATAATTCATTCCCATTACCACCATTTGATACCACCTACCAAACGGGCTATAAAAGTCATAGAAAACATATTATTGTCTTCATATTTTATTTTTATAACCTCTAGAAATAATTTACATTAGAAATTTATAATTTTTAAACTTACTTGACATCCATTAAATCCAGATTGATTGTTTTTTTCACCTCATCATAATTTCAGTATGTGATTACTTCTCCAATGACATCTGATTCAGTTGATTAGAAAAAGAATTTATTAACAAGACATTAATTGTTGTATAAGGCATTCGTTCACAAATCTCTAAATGCAAAATTACCTAAAAGGAACATATTGCGTCATGTTTTGCTAGAAGTATGTCTTCAAATGATACAAAGGTAAAATCAGAAATGGTTATTGAAATCTTTGGAATTTTTTGTATTATTGTTGTTTTGTAAAAAATATCTTCCCATGTGTTGTTGGCCTATAATCACCACCGATTAAATCCACTACAAACATTGTGAAAAAATAGGACTCTCATAATTTGCATAATTTTGAATAGTTTGGAAAAGTAACCTTACCAATAGATGCCATGATTTTATTTTCCTGTAAAATAATAAAAAATTACTTTGAAACATAATTTAGATGCATATTTGGGATTAATAGTAGTTTTGCATTAATGATTGTAGATTAAATAAAAAATATCAAACCTTTTCACCCGTTAAAATCATGTGGATTGAACTAACACCACCTTGTTCTAAAAATTCCCACATATGTGTTATTTTAGCTTTTATTCTCCAAGTTCTTCTGTCACCCTTAATTTCGTTTAGATAATGAATAGTCATACTGCCCTAGTTTAGAACACTAATAAGAAAAGAATAAATTTATGTGCTATAAATGAAGAATGTACTTCTATATATAGTGGAAATTAGGTTAGCAGCATAGCCTTAAATGGGCCTGATATGACTAATGTTCACAAAATCAGTTTTGAGTAGTAATTTTTGGAATGTTATTATGCATATGATTGTGGAAAGTTGTCAAATTTAAATTGAATATATGGCGGCGTCGTATCCACGTCCTAGATTTCTAGTTTTGTATGTGTCTATGCTTTGGTTTTCGTCGGTGTCCTTTACCGCCTTTTTTACGTGTATCGTTATCTTATTTATATGCATGTATCCTTTTAGTGGTGTAAGTCACCTACTATGCTTGCGGCTAGTTTTTTTTTATATGCTTGGCTAACATGTGTATAAGATGCAGGAGTTCAGATATTTGCAGGTTCTTATCGTTGAAGACTCTTCTTGAGCCGAAGGACTCTTTTGACCGCCCTCTCCTTATGGGTATGAGACGCCGTCGAGACTCCTTCCCCAGACCCTGACCATAGATAATTATGATAAGCGAACTTTCAATTACGATCAATTATTAATAGCTTATAAATTACTTAGAGTATAATTATTCAAGATCACTATTAACGTTGAGTTAAATGTTAATGATAGTCCATAATTATAAGATAGTTTGTATTACTTTAATTCACTCCAATAGGGTCTAGTTCCGAACATTATTAAGCTTTAAGCTACATACGATTAGTTATTCGCGTAATAGATTTATTAGTTTAAAGTATTCAAGGTCACTAATAAATATAAATACATAATATCATATTAGGTAGTTATGATTTCTTGATTAATCTAATTCACTTTATTAGAATAAATTTCGATTATCAAACTTTGAAATACGATCAATTATTAGTATAATAGAGTAATGTATATTCTAATAGGTTATACTTCCTTTAACTAAGAACAAATGTCTGATTTGGAATTTGCATAAATTAATTGAAATAAATTGAAATAAACTAATTAAAATAAATTGATCAGCCATATCAGATAAAACAATCGGTAATTATTTTTTGTAAGTAAATGAATATACATCAATTAAAAACCTGAATATTAGCTTATTTCGATATTGACCCGATCAATAGTCGTCTGTAACCGATAACTACTTGAAAATAAAGCTTGAACCCGATTTGTGCTCGATAAAACCGAACTAATCTTACACCGATGACAACCCGAGTACGATTGACACGGGATTCGAATTTCAACCGATAACAAACCGGTGTGAACCCGATAACGTGACCAATCATTGTTAAATCAATCCGTAACTAACCGATATGACCTGAGTATGACCCGTTGCTGCATACAGTCGTACATTTACTGATTCGAAATCCGATCGAACCGATTAACACCAGTCCGAAACCGACCCGATTGTCAGAATTAGGCGTATAATATGTCGTTTGAAAGGTCTTGAAGTCTAGTTTCTAATGCCGCAAACCTTGCATTAATATGATTTTCTATATAAAGTTATGCCTAAAACATTGAGCACGTATCAAATATCAACACAAACAAACTTTAATCGATCGTCATTTCTCGCTCGATTATCGAAATTGGGCATATAATATATAATTGGAAAGATCTTGAAGTGTAGGTTCTAGTGCCGCAAACATTGCAATCATATGATTTTTGTATTTAATGTTATAGCCATAAGAATGAACATGTATCAAATTTTAATACAATCATATTCGCTATCATATTGATGCTTATTTTCGTTGCCCATTGTAATTCAATTTTTCGTTTTAACTTGTTTTAGTTCAATGAGTAATCTAAAAGACTTTATAGAGATGTTAGAGATTGCAGATTTAAAATGTAATTAGGGGCAGTTATAACAGTTCAATATATAAGAGCTGACGATTAAATAAAAATGTGACAAAAGTTTAATAATACTGGTAGAAAACAATTAAAACGAAGCAACTTTTACTTTTCCAAAAAAAACTCGAATCTTGATTCTTCTCCTTAATCCTTTTTCACTAACCTTAATCTTAACCAAAGAACTACCATGGCGAAGCAAAATGCAAACTGGTCTCCCTACGATTTCAATGGAGGGTAATTTCTATCTTCCTACATCAACTCTTTCGTATATCCTTTTCTCTTAATTTTCCATTTACCTGTTTATCCTTTTTTTGGGGAAAATCAGAACTTGTGTTGCAGTAGCTGGTGCAGACTACTGTGTGATCGCTGCTGATACGCGGATGTCAACTGGATATAACATCCTTACTCGTGATTACTCCAAGATTTGCAAGCTGTACTCTTTTTAATTGATTTTTATGTTTCTGCTTTATTTTGTTATTATCTTCGGTGTTTTTGCCGTAAGGATTCTTATTGGATTGCGTTGCTTGATGCGATTCAAAATAATGTTAATGTTAACGCTAGGGAATGAGAGAGATTGATTTAGAAGAACCCTAAGTTTTATAATGTTTGAAGTATTGCTTATTGTCATAACTTACCTAACTACAAAATGCTATCTTATATATTTAATTATTCATTTTAAAACCCTCTCATTTGAGCCTCGCCTTTGGAACACATGTTCTTAAATTTGGTGGTTTGTTAGTATCTACTATGGTCTTTGCAATTTGATTATTCATTTTAAAAGGCATTCCACCAAACTCTCGGTGTTTTTGTGTCTTTAGAATTGACTGTTTGAGATAAGTCAGGAACTTGAGGCAATGTAAAAGCAAACTGCTTTCACCAAGAATCTTTGATGATAGTAGGTTGTGCCATCCATGATTTCCAAGCTCACCTACAGCTAGATTATTTAGATGTTTTGTGCTTGGTTGTGACTAACCGGAACATCCAAGATCAAACAAGAGGAAAGGATGGCAATGTGTTTGGGGTTGTGTTTAGGTTCGGTTTTGTATGAATTTATGATAATTTGATGAGATTTCATATTGATGCAATGAGGATCATAGAGAATGTCGTGTAGGGAATGAGAAGAATGAAGATTGAACGTTGATGACCTTTGTTGATAAAGACACACCAATACAAGACTGAATAGGACATGTGATTTGATGCAATGTAAAACAATGTTAGTGAAACTCTAACTCTTAATTATACAAGCACCACTAAGAATTAAAGGCTTCTAAGGTCAGAAATCATGTTTCACCATGAACAAGCATAGAAAACTTCCGTAACTTCCTAGAATTGAATGTAAGACAAAGGATAAAACAAAGCTTTGATTTTTATAAAGTTTCAACACAGGAATTTTTCCAAAGAATGCACGTATTTTTAGGCAAACTAAGGAAAGAAATTAAACTATGTAGCTTATTACAAGTGAATTAGAGCACTGTAATGGTGCAACCTCTTTTTGGTAGTTAAGTAACTTCCTTCATTATTCAAAAATTAGGGAGGGAATATCAAGCTAGGTTGTGCGCCTATATTACCTCTCTTATGATATTGGGTTTGCATTTGAAATCTTGGTTTTTCAAGTGCTTGAGGAAAAACAATCCCACCCCTCCTTGAGTTTACACGTCGAACGACTTCAAACTCCTTAAGTGTGTGTTTGGATGGAAGGAAATAGAGTGAAAGGAAAAGGAGAGTATTATGGCCGGTGATAGAGCCACTGTAATGTACTTAGCAAACATTAATTCAAGAAACAGAAGAATGATTAATAGAGAAGAAAGAAGAAGATTATCAAGGAAATGGAATGCTTGTTTATGTAATAGAGAGCGGTGTGCTCCCTCGAGCTCTTCGAGTGGCTCGATAACTCCTACGGTACAAGACCAGTTTATACTACAAGCATGAAAAGAAATCTATTCCCTGATAAACTATATATAGGAAAGTACCATATTCTAGAAGCTTAAGAAAAGTACAGCTCATCAGCAAAATAACAAACCATACCGACATCATTCATTTTGCAGCAGCCAACCAAGAGAAGAAAAACTGTTTTCTGTTATTTTGGAATCTTTTACTTCTTGCATAGGTGTGCTTGATTGTGGGCCTGGGCTGATCCACAACAAAGAGATTTGGAGGGAGGAAAAATCTCTTGTATTGATAGCAAAATGGGAAGGAATGGATTTGGAGGGGAGAGAATTAGAAGGATTTGATGGATACTTTTTGTTAAGATTCCAATCTCTTCAAAGTTGGATAGATTTGAAGGGATAAATCCCATTTCCCTTCCTTTCTCTTCCATTCGCTCCTATACAAACAAGAGCTATTTCCTTTTCATTTCTCTTCCCTTTCTCTCCCTTCCCCTCTCCTCCCTTTCTTTTCTCCAAAATTGCTATCCAAACATAGTGTGATAGCCTACTACCACTTCATTTTTTGAATGACTACCATAACCTCCTTACCTTTTATATATTTGATAGGCAAAAAAAGTTATCCTATGTTTCGATTTTATCAAGTACATGGAAGTTAGATGTTCTCGACTTTCTCTTCACACGAGCCTAATCTTATTTGTTTAATGACTTTTTCACTAGCTAATTCTTTCATCACGTGTATGATTTAGTTCTTATGTATTACTCCCTCCAATTCACTCCAATTCACTCTAACTGTCTGATTTTACTTTATCTACTCTATCCAATGTACTTTTCGATCCTAAATATATCTAATCCTGCATAATTAAAAGTTATGAACTTTTGATAGTATTAAAATTTACATCGAAATGAATGAAACAGTATCTCACTTAATCATGTTTTAACTTATAGATTAAGAATAAAATACATATTAAGAGTGATACATATAAATTCTTTCTTCATCACGTGTATGATTTTGTTCTTTCAGTCCTCTTTTTTTTTTATTTTTTTTTTCATACCTGTCCAATATTTTCAAGCTTATTTCTAACCCAATTTTTGCCGCCTTAACTCATTCCATCGTTTAGACTGAATTCTTTTTAGCCTTAGATTGTTAACCAGAATTTTCAAGCCTTGTTGTGACCATATTTTTTCCCCTTACTCATTTAATTCCTTGTAGCCCAATTATTCTCTACGGACCTAAACGTTTACATAAGCTCCGTTTTGGTTACGGCCGAGCGATTTTCTATCCAGCTTAGGGCTAAGGAGGAACTTCTGGCGGTCGGTAGAGTGATATATTAGTAAAAGAGATTTATGATCACGTATCAATATTAATAAAGGGCATTCTTCACATTTAGTCTTATTATCTTTATATATTGTTGACAGATGTAATTAAAGGAAATTTTTGGAATTTAATGAAATAGTTTTGGGATTATCAGGGCTCAAACACTGCACAATCAATTTTCTTTTGTTCTTTTATGTTTTTTGTTTCCTGCTTTCTTTCTTCTTTCTTGTTCTGGGCAAATATCAGGCATACTCAAAATTGGGTGTGTTAGAGATAAATGAATCGTGTCAATAATGCGAATGTGAATAATTGCATTGAATTGGAGGGAGGAATACACTTTAAAAACTCCATAAAGAAATCAACTAAGAGTTGAAGTGTTGAACATACTAAAGATTGCAAACCCTCTAAACATACTTGAAAGATGAAATTATACTTAATCAAGCATAACTAAACTACGTGGATGAATGATTGGTACGAATTGACTAATTCTTGGTCTCCTTGGTGCTGTGCTTGACTTCACTAAACATGAAATGGCTTGCCTTGTTGCCTTTGTGAACTTGGACATTAGGAAATTGTGTGAGGGATTTGCTAACACTAGATCATCCCATAGCTCTTTCAAAAAGTATCACGTATAAGCTATAAATATTCTCAGATTCACCTCGTTACTCACCATACAGTAGATGAGCAGCAGAAGTATTCTTTCGACATATCCATTTTTCACGGAGATGAGTCATTGCATTGATGAACATTCTTCTCTGTTTAATTGATTCGCCCTTCATTGTTCATAATATTCTGTGGAAACATTATTTGTTTCTCTTGTTTTGTTGCTGCTTTTAAACATGTAAAATCATATAGAAAATTTCTTTTGTTTCAATGTTGGATCTGGATGGTATTGATGATCCTAAATCCTGTTTTCATTGACCTTGCAGTGCTGATAAAAGTCTGTTAGCTTCATCAGGATTTCAGGCTGATGTGAGGGCCTTACAAAAACATTTAGAAGCAAGGCACCTGGTAAACTTCGCAAAGCCTGATTAGTTTATTGTTTTTTTATACAGATGAGCTCTGTAAAGGTATATTGTTTAAGATGACTGCAAAGTGTTAAACTTATGTAGTTACTCTGCAAATGATCACTTACTTTCCTTAAAGTATCCGACATAAAAATGCATACATCAAGTATTTTACTAGTTTTACCTTCAATGTGCTTTTGGAACTACAATCTTATATGTTATAGAAGCTGTTTTTGATGTTGGCCATGTGGTGCACATAAAATTTTTAAATCTTTAGCTAGTTATCACTTCTGCTAGATTAAAGATCTATATCGAGAATATCTTTGGCACGGCTCTGGTTATGGATTATATACTGGACAACACATAGAAGTACTTGATTCGGGGTGGTTGGGACTATACATGTGGTACTGAATACAATTTTTGTTGAAGTATTTGGAAGTACCTTTAGATATTTTCTGGTCATATCCAATAGTTGCAATACAACCTGTTTGTTAACCTATAATTTTGGAGTCTTTTTGGCTAAGCTAAGCAATTCTAGTATCTCCTTCTAGATATTAGTAATCCGATTGTGAATTGGTTAGGTTATGTATATTTGGACTTCCAAATAATTCTATTATTTTATGCATTGGGAAAAGGTCTTTTATGGAGAAGCATTCATTTGTTAGATAGCTTTTGTGCTTGATATGGACATGCGTTCAAAATTTGAGTCATTAAGAAGATGGTATACTGTTTTGAGGTATTGCATGAGTTATTGTTATCTTTCATCTGCAGTTTCTCTCTCTTTCAATGATCCTTCGACCTTGATATAGGTTGTTAAAGATGTATAAAGTGGTTGGACGAGCCCCTAGTTTCCATCCCTTAGTATTAGTAAGCAACAAGTCTTTGACCTTTCTCCTCACCCTCAATTCACCAACTCAATACATGTATTTAAATGATATATGCTTGATTATTTGGTTCAACAGATTTGTTGTTTCATTGTTGTAACTTGTAAATATGTATTTTCTCAAAGCTAGATGCATCATGCATTTGTAGATTGGTGTGCAGGGTTGACTTTCTTTTCTGTCAAAGTTTCTTCATTTTGATAATTTGTTGGTAAGAACTTTCAAACATCAGCAGCAACATGCCACAAATGCAACATAAGGCTTACTGGCTCATAGTGATATAGGAGGTAGTTTAGCGTACAGAACTGTAAATTCTTGCCCTCGTGGGATTGGACGATGTGTTATCAATTGACCCTTATTTTATATGCACATTTGCTATAATATACTCCTAAAAAGGAAGAAATTTCATAAAATTTGGTGAACCAGTTAAATGCAGTTACTTTAGTAGGAGGGTAATGATGATGAATCTCTTTTCTCATATGCAAAATTGCAAATGGACAATAAGAATAAATCTTTTATTTTTAGTCATAGGTTAATCACATTAGTATGGAACGTGGATGGTTATATATCTATATATTAAGATTAATTTTTTAGTTGGATTTGACTCCCTTCTGTTAATTGCTTTCAGATCTATCAACATCAGCACAACAAGCAGATGAGCTGCCCTGCAATGGCTCAGCTCCTTTCAAACACTCTCTACTATAAACGTTTCTTCCCATACTATGCTTTCAACGTATTGGGTGGCCTTGATAATGAAGGTTTCAGTCTTTATTTACTTCTCTTGTATATGCCATCATGTCTTCACAAACAACGGTAGTCGAACCAGTGTGTGTGTGTGTGTGTGTGTGTGTGTGTGTGTGTGTGTGTGTGTGTGTGTTAATTATCTGTTACTCTCATTAAATTGCATTAGGCAAGGGCTGTGTTTTTACATATGATGCGGTGGGTTCGTACGAGAAGGTTGGATACAGTGCTCAGGGTTCTGGTCAGAAGCTTATCATACCTTTCCTGGATAACCAGCTAAAGTCTCCCAGCCCTCTTCTTTTACCTGTGCAGGTATGTTGTTTATTTTGTTGCATATTTCTAGAAAGTTGCCTCTCTTCCTTTATCTTATTTTTTTTAAGCTTCTATCTTTTTAATGGAAATTGGAAGCCGTTCTTGACTTGCAAAGTTTTGAGATATGCAGGATGCTGTGACACCTCTATCAGAAACAGAAGCAATAGATCTGGTCAAAACTGCCTTTGCATCTGCAGCTGAAAGGGACATTATGACAGTAAGTTGTTGCCTGTCTTTTTTTGAACTTGCCAAATGTGGCAGTTTCTTAATGTTTTTGGTATACTAGTGTACAAGTTTGATGCTATTTCTTTCACTTTAGTCTTAATCGAATAACCAGCGTACTAGCTATGAGTATCATGAAGTCGTACTCTGTAGAGAACATAAATCCTGCTTGACGTCAATTTTGAATATTGTGTGACGTGGACGTGGTGCACTTCTTTAGGGGGAGGGAAAATGATGCTTGGTGTATAGTATGTGTGATGCACAACTTCTGGTTATTGACTATAACTTCCGTTTGGCAGGGCGATAAGCTGGAAATTGTAGTCATCAACAAAGCAGGTCTTCACCGAAATTATATGGAGCTTCGAAAAGATTGATTAAAATGCCTGATGTGCGTACTCATTTAATAGATTTGTATTATGTTTATTGTTGAAGGAAATTATAATTGCTTGGGGTATCAGGATGTTATTCCGTTCAAGAGTAGAGTTTTGTGTGCCGGTGCAACACAAAAACATGTGATGTGTGTGAATTGTACTCTTTTTAAGTTAATTTAGAAAGTTCATTAGGTCAATTATATCTTAATTTTAGGCTTTTTGGTCTAGTTGATTGTGTTAAGAAGTAGTGATTAATTCGTATCTTTTTTTATTTGTTCGGAGCTGCTGTTTGTTTGATCCGATTGATTGTTTAAAGTCGATTTATTCATACTTTTTGGGACATGAGGCGAGAGGATATGGTTTTATAGGCTAAATTTTATATTTAGCACAATATAAACGACATAGCAAAATTTATGCTCGCTAAAACGCTAAATTTCGATTAGTTTACTTGATTATCTAAATAAACGTTTTTAGAGGCTATAAATTTTCAAAATATTACTCTTGCTCCTATGCAATGTTATCATTTTTTATTTTAATTTGTCCTATTGACTATGCACTTTCTTTTCTTTTTTTTCGTACAATGGTTTCACTTTCTTTTTCTAAAATACTATAAAATGGGGGTTAAATAGAGTATTATGCGTTTTGATAATTTGTTTGTTTAGGACTGCTGCCTGCTGGAATAGCTTGAGTGGAGAGTCTGGATTGCTGTTGAGATGATTAAAATTAATTGAAATAAGTGATTATATTAGTCCCTTTGTTACTTGTTGTTTGTCCAGTTGGTTGACAAAATGACTACTTCCTATAACAATCCATTTGGGGTGGTTGGGTGCATTAAAGGGGGCAACTGTCTTGTTTTTAATCCTCCCATCTCACCCACTTGGTCCTTTAACAGCAACTGATTAGCTGGATGAAAGGCAGCTGATTCAACCTGGGATTGCTCTTCTATCCCTAAACAAATGGCATTGCTCTTCTATCCCTAAACAATATTATCGTCAACCTGGGATCTGTTGCATTTGTAATTGCGTTTGGATTTCGAGTTTGGAAGCTCAAGCTTTATAATATTATCTGGGACTGGGTGTACAACTACAATAATCTTCATTGCTGATATGCAATTTATATATTATATTGACTGATAAAGGCTACATCATTTATAGAATGAACCCAAACAACTGTATTCATACACTTATGAATCCTACAAGGAGATCAAGAAAAAAAATTGCACTCTAATAAACAAATAAGCTTTTAAAATAACCTTATGTTAATGATATTACTAAGACAAACCATAATAAAATTAAGCGTCTTGGATTAATCCTTTTAACTTTTCCTCTCAAATTTAAATGTCAGCAACAGGGTATCTATCGATGCAGTGAAGCCATGGATTCCTTGAGCTCGGCTTCTTAATACGCCTAACTGCCTTCCAAACAGCACTGTTGCACTTAAAACCAGACCCAAAAGCGAGCTGCCAAATACGATCCCCTGAATGAATCTTCCCTTTGGCTTCCAAATAAGCTAATTCGTACCAAATACTGCTGCTTGAAGTGTTTCCAAAACGATGCAGAGTCATACGAGAAGGCTCTATATTTTCATCGCTCAGCTCTAAGTTGCGCTGGAGCTCATCCAGCACGGTCTTGCTTGCAGCGTGCACGCAGAAATGTTCGAACGCAAGCTTGTAATCGGGTATGTATGGCTTTGAAGACGATGATGACGAAGAAGAACCAGATCTGGTGTTGTTTTGCTTCTCGTCTTTTCCTCCGAACAACTGGCGTTTCACTAAAGTGCTGAAGAACAAGAGCTGTTCTGATACAGGCAACACTAATGGTCCTAGAGTAGTTATGTTGGTCTTGAGTGCATCTCCGCCAATTTCCATTAGATCACGACTAACTTTAATTCCTTTGAATCCTTGTTCATCTTCTTCTTGGTATACACTCCTGTAAATTTTCAGATTAGTTAACTCACAATGGATAAATGAGTAAATAAAATCATATCATATAAGGCTAATCGAGTATATAACATATCCAGCTACTTCTAAAAAAACTTAAGCTGATGGTTGAAGCCATATATTATATACTTTATTAAGAATAGAGACGAAGAGTAATACTATACCTGAAACTACGATCATCAGCTCCCTTATGTGTACGGACAACATGTTCAAGACGATACTTTGCACGACGAAAATCACGACGACGATTAGAGAGCAAAACAGCGGAGCAACCCATTCTAAAGAAGCAATTGGGAATAAGCATAGATCGATCACGACCTGGGTACCAATTAAAGCCGACCATTTCGGTGCTTACCACAACCGCAAAGTTATTGGGGTTAGCTTGAAGCATATCACGGGCCAAGTCAAGAGCAATGATACTTGCACTACATCCCATTCCACCAAGGTTGTAACTCAAGATGTTACCCCTCATTTTGTAGTGGTTGATAATCATAGCCGAGAGCGATGGAGTCGGGTTAAAGATGCTGCAGTTAACAACTAGTACACCCACGTCTTTGGGTCGGATTCGAGTCTTTTCAAAGAGCTCGTCAAGTGCTCCGAATATGACTGTTGCTGCTTCATCTCGACCTTCTTTCATGGTTGCTATGTTTTGTGATGATGTTATGGATTTTGGTACGTATGTTTCGTCTCCTATTCCTGAAGAGTCCAAGATCCTACGCTTGAATTTTAAGGTTTCCTCGTCAAATTTACCTGATTGACGTGCCATCTCAATGAATTCTTCCTTGCTTGCCTGTAATAAATCATTTTGTTTAAATTGAGATCATGAATTTGAAATCAAAAGAAATATATATATAGATCAGAAGATGACATACCTTGAGATCATCAGTAGGCTTATAACAAGCAAAATCAAGAAGATAAATGGGTCGAGGACGAGACAAGAAGTAAACAGAAAGAGTAAACACAAAGACACCAAAAGAAGCAAGAACCGTAGCAACATCATAATCCCATAACTTATTCCACAATTCTTGTCTACTAAGACTACCAATTTCTGCACTAAACACCAGCACCAGAATGGGTATTGTAGCCAAATATATTGCATGATTTATCAAATAATGGTACCCCAATTTCACATACTTCAACTTCACCGAGTTTACAAAGTCGGGTAGTGGCAACCGCCTTCGTACTCGTACAGAGAACGTGTCCGTGCCACGGTTCACGATCTCTGTCGACAGAAGCTGCTGCTCTTCCGCAGCACTGGTGGTTGAGGGCGCCATAATTGCTACCAAATACTTATGGGTGATATAATGCTGGTTATGGTATGTATGTATTGTGTATTGGGACACTACATTTATTTATAGATGAAATTGAAGAATTAAGAAGTTATTGATGATTACGTGAGTAAGTTAGAAACTGTTATTGGTTTTCATTTATAACAAAAATACAAGTAAGTAAGCAAAGTAGGTGGAAGATGGTTTAATGTTCTCAACCAATCTTATTAAGATTTGCAGTTGGAAGTTCAACGTCCATTCTTCTTTCTCTATTTAATGATAAGTAGGTCATTGACGTTTGTTCACATCTTTCCTTCTTTTCAACATCCTTTTTTTATAAATTTTAAACATTTGATTTAAGTCTTCTTTGACGTCCAATTTTCTTAAGACAATGATGGATTCAATTATATAAATTGACTTATGATTTTCTAAGTGTAGTTTACCATAAGATCAATGATTAAAGACTTAGAATTAGAGTCTTAATTCAAAAACTAATTATTATGAGAAGTTAATTAACAATAAAATAACAGAAAAGAATTAACGTTCATCAAATGTTCAGCAAATCGAGTTATTAAAATTTATCTATGATATGAATAGTGCTTGAAATCAAAGGTTCAAAATTGTTTTCCTCTAATAACTCTTTATTTCTTAAAAAATGTGTCAAACACTCTATGCACATAAAATAAAACGAATACTTATTAATTTTTGTGGGGCCCAGTTTATTAATTTGGCTTAAGGCCCCAAAAATGTCAAGGATGAACCTGGTTAAATCCATTTCGCACTTATCCTAGATGTTTTAATGACGAACGTTAAGGTTTCACGAAGCTTTCAACATGACTCTACAAGGGTGTTTGTATTTTCGAGAGTAAGAGAGGATATTAGAGTGTTTTGAATTACAATTAGACAGAAGTAGAGAGATTGTGAAGTATCAATATATGTAGTTAATTCACTCTGTCCTAAGTGGCGGTGTTTGACTTCATACTTGTATACCCACCACATGAAGTTAATTAACAAATAAAATAACACAAAATGTTCATCTAATGTAAGCTACGTCTGGACTCGACCCTGGGAATTATGTTATAACAAAAATATCAATAAATTAATACTCCCTCCATTCCTCACAAAATGGAAAAACACTATTTACTTAGCACTCTTAATTTGTATATTATTTGTTTGATTTATTTCAATGCAAAGATTATTTTTAGGAAAAATTACCTAAAATAATCCAAACTATTCACGATTTTCCTACAATAATCCCACCTATTGATTAACCATGAATAATCTCAACTTTGGGGGGCATTTTCTAAGAGTAAAAGCGGTGACCGGATGAATTGCTATAACAAGTTTTATTTTTTTTAAAAAAAAAGATAAATTAAAATAAAATGTTGAAAAAAATGTTCATAAAAAATTTATGATTTTTTTATTATTCAGAATTTTTTATGTTAATTTTCAAAAATATTTTCTAATTTTAAATTAATATTTAATTTATTTTTTTGGTGAATTACCTACTATAGCAGGTCATCGGGTTACCCAAGTTTAATCTAGGAAAATACCCCTCAAAGTTGGGATTATTCATGGTTAATCAATAGGTGAGATTATTGTAGGAAAATCATGAATATTTTGGATAATTCTAGGTAATTTTTCCTTAATTTTATCCATTTTTTGTAATATTTCGTTATGTATAATAACGAAAATTAAGCATTGAATAGTGTGCAAAAAGTAAAAAGGACTTTATGAGTGGAAGGGAGGGAATATTGAATGACAAATTTTAAGTTAGACTAGGTATTTACCTGTGCTATGCACAGATTGTGTAATTTTATATATTAGATGAAAGTTTACTGTTAATAATTTAAATTTGTTGATGAATGTTGTAAATTTTTTAGGAAAATTGTGCTCAAAATAATTTCAACTATCACCCATTGGTCAAAAATAATCCCAACTATCAATTATTTTTTAATAATCCCAACTATTCTCATAATCTGTTGAAAATATACCCACATCCCTTTTAACCGGTTGGAACATGTAACTAATCTACTTTTTTTTCTTTTTTTACTTAACTATTTAATATTCATCTATTAATCGAAAAAGTAATAACAAAGTGGAAAAGTTACCTGTTGCAACCGGTTCAAAGAGAGATGTGTATGTTTTCAACAAATTATGAGAATAGTTGGGATTATTAAAAAATAATTGAGAGTTGGAATTATTTTTGGCCAACGGGTGATAGTATTGGGATTATTTTGAGCAAATTTTCCAATTTTTATTTATTTTAACGATGTTAGGCTTGGTTATGGAATAAAAGACTTTAATTATTGTTGAAAACATATCAAATGTTCCAAGTAGTATCAAAACATTCAAATCTTTTGTTGAATTACAGAGATCATGTTTTTACACTATTACGTTGCAGTAACTGAAAAAGTTGTAAATCGGCAAACTACTACTACTACTACTACTACTACTACTACTATTATTATTATTATTATTATTATTATTATTATTATTATTATTAGTCCTTTCAAATAATGCAGTAATTGAAGAAGTTGTAAATCAACAAATTGGTATAGTACTTTATGAATTAGGTAAGTCTATAGTCACAATTATTATTATTATTATTATTATTATTATTATTATTATTATTATTATTATTATTATTATTATTATTATTATTATTTTAGCAAAGTAAATCTTATAAAATGCCAGAAAAATAGCCGAAGCTTACACAATATCCAAAAGACTGAGAAGACGACCCAGACGAAGCTTCTGAGGGACAGGCCCCTCGTCATTCGCTAGTCTGGGGAATCAACTCCAAAAAAGGAAAGAATTTTCCTAGAGACTAGAAAAGCTACGACCTAACATTTACAAAAGACCTTGGGCCAATTAAAAAGGCTAGCAATACTGAATTTGCTCCATATAGGGGTGTGCAAAATAAGACCGGACCGGACCGGATGCACCCGGTCCGGTCTCCGGGTCTTACTTTTTCCCAATTCCGGGTTTTCGGTCCGGTCCGGTCTAGACCGGGAAAAATCCGGGTTGGACCGGATGAGACCGGATGCCATAAAAGTTATTTGGAAGAGGAGTAATATTTACAATTATTATGCATATATTTATTTTAAAGGATTTAAAATATTTTTTTTTTCAACACAAAATAATTTTTTTATTCAAAGGAGGCCGCGGCCATAACCTCACAGCCATACCCTGATACCCTCATGGTTTTATGATGATGATTGTTATCTTCTGCTTATAAAAATGGAAACTTCATAGAACCTCAACCTAACCCATTATACTTGATTTACAAAGGAAAATTTGATTTTCCAAGAACAGCTAAAAACACCAACAAAATCAAGTCTAATTGCATTGCAAATCCATCAACCACAATCCAAGTTCCCAAAACACACTGCCACAAATTACAATTATTATGCATATATTTATTTTAAAGGACTTAAAATATTTTTTTTTCAACACAAAATAATTTTTTAATTCAAATATGTTAATTTTATGATAATTAATTTGCTAAATTAATTTAAAATATTTTATTTTTCAATTTATTTTTTGTCTCAAAAAATATTTCCGGTCTAACCGGTCCAAACCCGGACCGGACCGGAAGAATTCCGGGTTAGACCGGGACCGGACTCTCCGGTCTTAATTTTTTGGGATTCCGGTCTTCCGGTCCGGTCCGGATTTGGACCGGTGAACACTCCTAGCTTCATACACTACATGAAAATACAACCCAAAACAGTGTAGGACATTCCATAATAACGTGAATTAAGCTAATATCGAAATTGAATGTGCGTAGAACGGCAACATCAACCAACCACAAAGTTCAGCAGCATACCACAACATCTAGTGCAGCAGACACACTAGTGGAAAAAACCTTAAGGGCTGCGGTTTTTTAGCCATTATGGGCTGCGTATTTTGACCCCAGCCATTATTGTAGCAGCCCTTAGTATTAGAGAAGGGCTGCGGTCAAAATACGCAGCCCAAAAAAGACTAAAGGGCTGCGGACAGGTCAAAAAACCGCAGCCCTTTAGGCTTTTTTCAAAATAAAAATTTTTTTTTATTTCGTTTTATAATCTAGATCTGAAATGCAAGAACATCAAACAAAAACCTTCAAAATTAAAACAAAGAACATCAAAATTAAAACAAAATAATCACTAGAACAGATCTCTTCAAACGAAAATTTCAGAACAAATAAGAACCCAGTTCATCTTCATTAAAATAAAAAACGAAGAACAAATAAGAACCCAGACTTCATCTTCATTAAAATCAAAAACGAAAATTACAATAAAAAAATTATCTTAAATCGAAATTACAGATCGAACAAACCTTCGAACAAACCTTCGAACAAACCTTCGAACAAAAAACGAACATCAAACAGAAACAAAAAAAATCTAAAAAATCTAAACGAAATTATCTTAACCTTTGAACAAAACGAAAATGAAGAACAAAAATTACAGATCGAAGAACAAAAAATTACAGATCGAAGAACAAAAAATTACAGATCGAAGAACAAAAATTACAGATCGAAGAACAAAAATTATCTTAACCTTTGAACAAAAACGAAAATGAAGAACAAAAATCTGAACAAAAAATCTAAAAAATCTAAACGAATCGTCATCTTCCAAACAAGATTTCATGAAGAACTCATTGGCTTGAAGAACTCGAGGAAGAAGAAGACAAATCGAGAAATTGAGGAAGAAGAGAAATCAGTTTGCTGCTTTGTTTTGAAGAACTAATTGGCTTGAGGGAAAAAACGACTAAGGTTATTTCATGAAGAACTCATAGGGTTTGAGGGAAAAAATGGCTAAGATTTTGAGATGGGAAAACTGGAAAATGAAGAACTCATCATAGAGTTTGAGGGAAAAACGGCTAGGGTTTAATGAAGATGGGCCTCCCTTTAATATGGCACGCGCTTTTCATTATATGGGCCTCCTTTAGGGGCTGCGGACCACTAAAAAAACCGCAGCCCTTATCATTATTTTTTTTGGGTTTAATTGTCTATATATAGAAGAGTGTTTGGGGCTGCAGACAGTTAAAAAACCGCAGCCCTTTACCTAAATTTTTTTTGGCTACAATTTGGGGCTGCGGTCAATAGACAAAACCGCAGCCCTTGTTAATTTTTTTTTTTACAACATTTTTTTTACTCATATGGGCTGCGTGTGCCTAAAAACCGCAGCCAATAAGTAACAGCCAATAGCTTTTTTTCCACTAGTGACATGACTACCCAACTCCTTCATCAACCAACTGTTCTATCATCAATCCAGCAGCAACGAATTGAACCAAACACCATCCAATACCAGTGCATCATAGCAAAAGACCCCGATATGGCAGACATTGTGGCAGCCCTATCCCATCTGCATCAGCAGCCTCGCACACCACATTGATAACAGCAGCAGTAGCATTGTGCCATACACACAGGTTTTGCAAGGCCTTCCACACAAATACTAGTATCCTGACTATACATATCAAACCATACTACTACTCCTATTCCAAATACAGTAAACCTAAGCTAAAAAAAGCCAAGCTGTAAGGAATTGAGCTTCAAAGCACATAATCAGTGTCCCAGCAGATGGTCATCCTTACAAACCAGAGTCAGAAATAGTAGAGACATCAGCAATAGAGCCAATACCTAGCAGAAGACAACTAAGTTAACCTCCTTTGTTCCCCCCATTAAGTTAACTGAGCAAGGATGTAAGGAGCTAGGGTGTAGCCAAACGAAGATTATTATTATTATTATTATTATTATTATTATTATTATTATTATTATTATTATTATTATTATTATTATTATTATTATTATTATTATTATTATTATTATTATTATTATTATTGGCAAAGTAAATCTTATAAAATGCCAGAAAAATAGCCGAAGCTTACAACGGTTCAACAAACTGAGAGGTCTAGCCAAACGATGTTCTAAGGGACATGCCCCTTGTCATCCGCGATGTTTGGACAGACGCCTCCAAAAAAGAAGATAGAATCTCCTAGCCTAAACTAAGTTAGATCACTAAACAATACAATTGACATTCTTTACAATATTATACTGTGCAAAAACAAGGGTTTGTCTTTCACTGTTCAGAATCACGATCATGGATCAATTCCAACTTAGCCATGGTCCAGTAGTAACTTGTTCGCCATCACAAAGCTCAGACCATACCAAAAAATTTACCATACTAAGCTGTGCAGAAACAAAAACTTGTTCCATGCAACACTCATTACCTAGGGCTCAATGCTGCTATTGTATAGCTTCACCAACACATTGAAGCTTATAGCGAGCAGCTTAGGTCCATTCATAGCTAAGTAGTGCCCAATTAATACCAGCAACCCAAAGTAGCCTTAGGATCCTTGAGCAGCAGCATCCAGCTTTCAAGGCTGCTTAGAACTAGGGCTGCCATTTGTTGTGCAGTAGTCCATTACTAACAACTGAGACCATTGGAGCTGACAGGCTAGCCTCCAACTGGCCAGCAACAGGCATACAAAGCCACGACCCAACAATACCTACAAATAGACATACCAATACTCCAGCTGCAGCACACACCTCAGAGCACCACAACATCTGAAGTCGATTGAACACATTTGCCTTCTAACCTATACACCTTCTTAGCAGGCTTTAGGTGAGAGGATACCAAAAAACAAAGATCATTTCAATGTTTCACCCAAGGAGGAGCCATTAGTTTCCAGCAATTATAGTCCAACGCTTAGGATCAAGAACACTTAAAATCGAGTAACAAGCTACGATTTTCATCCAAAACCGTAGGTTCACCAAAGAATATAGGAATAACAATTAATTCGCTACCCTCTAAAACATAACTGCGATTGCAGTTCATGAGAGGTTGGATCGATTTAGGGATGTTACCCAATCATCAACCCTTGGTACCAAAATCGAACTGAGATTCGACTTCATCAACACCCTACAAGACCAAATTACATTCTAGGCTCAGGACCATAACAACATTCAAATAAAGATTGGGCAAATACCTCTATGCCGCCATTTGAGGACTGGATCTTGCATCTAGGCAACACTCAAGCTGAACGAGCATGACAGAGTTGTTGGATCTCCGCAACAAACAGGAGCATAATCCTTCAATTCCTAAGCATAGAAGCTTCTTGCATATCATGTTCTGAAACCCCTAATTCAGCTTAGGGTTAAACAGGAGAAGATTTTCGAATTCTCGAATTAGGGTTAGACATTCGAAAATCTCACGAAATCTAGTCAGGATCGAAGGGAGAAGATCCTTAAAGATCGAATACTATATCCCCTAATTCAGATTGGGGTTAAAACAAGATACTTTCGAAATCTCAAATTAGGGTTTGAGAACTTCGACATCGCAGAATTTTAATCTCTTCGTGATCAGAATAAATAGAGAGACGGTAGGGGTAAACCTATGGGTTTATCAAGCCAAACATCTTTAATGGATGTTTGGGTTCAGGAATCAAAATCGAAATCGCTATTTTTGGTTTCAATCAACCTCGCTGTTTTGGTACCAAGCAAGTTTATTGGTAGGCAACACCGCTGGGATCAAGGTTGTCAGGATCGGGATTCTACGCAGGATCGAAATCATCAGGTGGGATCGGATCGTTGGATCGAATCGTAGGATCGGTCGATTCTACAAATTTGCAGAATTAACAAGTTTTATCAAGACCATGCTTATTGTTTGATGATTTTCAATATAAAAAAGCACTAAAAACACATCTTTTTTAATACTATGTGTAGATTAAAGATACTAGCTTTTTCATCATCATACTCGTTGTCAAAGCACAAATTTCAAATTAATAATGTCAACACATAATGTCAAAATACATCATTATCTTTTTTAATAATGTCAAAATACAAGTTTCAAATTAATCAATTATCAAAAGTTTCTTATTAAACATATATAATTTAATCTCATTAAACATATATAATTTAAACATATATAAATTCAGATTACAAAAACAATATAAATTCAAAATCACATTATAAACATCAAAGAAAAAGCATTATAAACATCAAAGAGAAAACTAAAAGCATTTCAAAGCCTAAAAAAATCGTCTGATTGTCTTCCTGTCCATCCCTCTCTCACTTTCTTTGCTTCTCTGTGCCTCTGAAAACGTGCAGCCTTGTCTCAACTCTTACCAAAGCCTTAAGAAAACTAAAACGTGCACGTTTGGTATGATCCCAAGCATTGCTGCACCCTCTGTCACTCCCTCCTTCCATTTACTCTCCCACTTTAACACCTTTTTTCTGCATTTTGGCTCATTATTTCTTGTATTCTACACTCCATTTCCTGTTCTTTTTTCTCTTTCTTAGGATTTTTACTTCAAAAATGGTGTCTTTTACAAGAATTCAAGATGCCTATTTTGTTAAACTTGGTTTGTTTTACTTGGGATTTGAAATTCAACAAGCATTGGTGATTTTATCATGTGGGTTGGCTCCAAATTGGTATTTCCCTTCATCTTTTTCTTTTCTTTTTTCTAAGTTTTTTTATAGATGGCAAATCCAGTCTTGAAGGGAATTTCAGGTTTTCCTTTCATTATAAACTAAAATGAAACAGCAGGAAGTTTAAAATTAGGGTTTTTTTTGGGGATTTTAGGATATAAGCAGTCAAGTACACTCAATGATCGGGATCGGCAGGATCGTATCGCGATTCCGCTCGATTCCACTCGATCCCAACGATTCTGCTGCGACTCTACCTGATTTCGACTCTATGGACGATCCTACGCGTGGGCTTCGATCTGGGTCGTAGGATCGTACGATCCTACGATCCGGATCACGATTCTAATAACACTGGCTGGGATGACGGAGGACCACTAGCACACCGGCGTCTTCATCTATCTCGGAGGTCGGCCCTGCCTCCTGCCAGCCATGGCGGGGCAGATCGAAATCCCTAGCAGAGAGGTGGGTTCTAGAGATAGGTTAGAGAGAGGTGGCTCAAAAACTCCTTATTATTATTATTATTATTATTATTATTATTATTATTATTATTATTATTATTATTATTATTATTATTATTATTATTATTATTACTATTATTATTATTATTATTATTATTATTATTATTATTATTATTATTATTATTATTATTATTATTATTATTATTATTATTATTATTATTATTCATCTCAATTATAATTGAGGTGTAATAGTCGAAGAAGTTGAAAAATGTTACTTACGGAGTAGTCATAAATTACAAGTGATTCATAGGATGACACGTGACATAGAATATCCTGAGTTATAATATGTATATAATATGATGATATGATTCATCTCAAATATAATGCAGTAATTGAGGTGTATTAACTGAAGAAGTTGAAAAATCTTACTTAAGGAGTAGTCATAAATTACAAATGATTCAAAGGATAACACGTGGCATAGAAGATCCTGAATTATAATATGTATATGATTGAATAACCAGCTAAGAGTGGTACTTTATAACCTAATAAGGCTATATATCTTAATAATGATAATAATGGAAGTTGAGATGTTGGCATTTGTACGGTAGAATATTAGCTATGTGTTGGAAATTGCTATAAAGTATAAAAATCTATGTACTAAGATTATTAATTTTTAGAGAACATCATGTTATGTATATTGATGGTTTATCTGAATGTTAACTTATGTGTTAGTATAAGAGATGGCTAGAATGCTTAGTCAAAACCCGATATATTTATGTTAGAAAGGGTAATTACTTAATTGGAGAAATTTTGAAAAATATAATTATTTTCAGATATTTGCAAGTCCTATCCTTGAGGACTATTTTAGAGCCGAAGGACTCTTATGACTAGGGGTGAGCAAAATCGGATATCCGATCCGAAACATGCAGTCGGATCGGATATCCGATATCCGAAAACTGGTATATCTGATATCCGATATCCGATTCGATCCGACTCGGATATCCGATATCCGGTATCCGACAATATTCGAATCGGATATTCGAGATATCCGATATCCGATGCCTATGAGAAAAAATTCAAAATTTCCAATCGGATATTCGAAATATCCGATTTCCGGTATCCGAATTTAGTCAAAATAATTTATTTATAAAAATATATTTTTTTTCTTATGAATAACGGATATCCGAAATACCTATAATATGCGGATATCCGAGATCCGATATCCGAAATAATTTCGGATATCCGATATCCGACAATTGAAAAAAAATGTCGGATATTCGAATCTACAAATATTGATATCCGAATTTGTATCCGATATCCGAATTTTCGAATCGGATATTTGATCCGAATTGTAACTTCGAATCGGATATCCTAAAAATCGAATCGAATATCAGATCGAATCATCGGATAATCGAATCATCAGATAGTTTTGCTCAGCCCTACTTATGACCGCCCTCTCCTTCTGGGTATGAGACGCCGTCGACCTTCCTTCCCCGGACCCTGACCATAGAGTATCTATGTGCGGGAACACTGGGTATGATGATGATGATGATGATGATGATGATGAATATTTTAAGAAAGAATGAGAGTTGTAAAGTAAAAAAATGAGTTAGAATTTCTTTGATAAGGAATAAGTCAATATCATTACTAGTAAATGATTAAACATATCGGGAAAATATCGGGGTGTTACAAGTGTTTCATATTTATATAATGTAGAAGGTGACGCATTGACTTATAGAGATGCTATTGCATCACATGATAGCGGTTTTTGGAAAGAGGCTATTGATATTGAGATGCAATCCATCATGCTAATAACACTTGGGTGTTAGTGGATCTTCCTTCTACTTGTAAACCAATAGGTTCCAAGTGGATTTTAATAAAGAAAATGAAGATTGATGGTACCATTGACAAGTTCAAAGCCCGTTTAGTGGCATAAGGCTTTAGACAAAAGCATGGTATCGATCATTTTCGATACATATGCACTAGTTGCAAGAATAACCACTATTCGGTTATTGGTAGCTTTAGCTACAGTCTATTATCTAGAAATACATCAAATGGATGTTAAAACCGCATTTCTATATGGGGAATTAGAGGAGGAGGTTTATATGAAACAACCGGAAGGGTTTATTTTGAAAAGACAGGAGCAAAAGGTGTGTAAACTTGTTAAATCCTAATTATATGGACTCAACCAAGCACCTAAGCAATGACATCAAAAATTTGATGAAATAATTTTATCATTTGGATTCAAATTGAATCAAGCTGATAAGTGCGTTTATAGCAAATTTGATACCCATGGTAATGGAGTTATCATTTGTCTATATGTAGATGACGTGCTCATCTTTATTACTAGTTTAGTACATGTCCAAGAGACAAAAGATTTTCCGTCTAGATCCTTTCAGATGAAGGATATGGGGGAGGCCGATCTGATCTTAGGTATTAAGATCATGAGACAAGATAACCGTATTAAGCTAAATCAATCTCACTATGTTGAGAAGATACTTAAGCGGTTTAGTATGATTGATAAAGCATCGGTCTCTACTCCCATAGAACCAGGTATGAAATTTGCCAAACATACCGGTCAACCAATTTCTCTATTGGAGTATTCAAGAGTCATAGGATCTTTGATGTATGCCATGACCTGTACTAGGCCAGGCATAGCTTTTGCGATCGTAAACTTAGTAGATTTACAAGCAACTCGGGTCCCCATCATTGGATGGTGATAAGGAGAGTATTAAGATACTTATTGCGTACCAAGGATTATGGTATAGCTTATAGCGGTGAACCTCCTATTATAGAAGGTTATTCCAATGCTAGTTGGATCACTAATGAAGAGGATAATTCTTCTACAAGTGGGGGGAGGTGCCATTTCTTGGTCCTTTAAGAAACAAACATGTATAGCTGATTCTACTATGTCACCTGAGTTTATAGCTCTTGCTTCAGCATTTAGTGAAGCTGAGTGGTTGAGGAATCTCATGTTTGAGATACCTTTGTTACCTAAGCCAATCTCACCAGTAGCGATTCATGCGGATTGCATGACGACTTTAGGTAGGGCTTATAGTCAAGTTTGTAATGGTAAGTCTCGTCATATTGCTCTTAAGCATAGCCTAGTGCAAGGACTTATTAATAACGGGGTTATAACTTTTGACTATATGAACACCAAGTTCACTGTGGGGAATTCGTTTACGAAATCCATGAGAAGAGATTCAATTGAACAAGCTTCAATTGAAATCAGTTTATGTCAATAAAATCATTAAGGAAAGCCCAATTCACGCATGAGTAACATCATGTTTGAATTCAATGTGGTAAAGTCTTCTTGATTTTTGTAAGCAACAAGATACACTAGTGGAAAAAAAGTTATTGGCTGCTGCTTATTGGCTGCGGTTGTTAGTAAAACGCAGCCCATATGAAGAATAAAAAAGTTGGAAAAAAGAAAAGTACTAAGGGGCTGCGGTTTTAGGCTTTGACCGCAGCCCTTAACCCCTTAAAAAATTAATCAAAAAAAAAAATACTAAAGGGGCTGCGGTTTTATGGATGTCCGCAGCCCTTAATTAATCCCAATTAAATACAGAAAAAAAAAAATCAAAGCAAAGGGGCTGCGGACAGACAAGAAAACCGCAGCCCTTAATTAATAAAAAAAAAATACAGAAAATAAAAAAAAAAATCAAAGCGAAGGGGCTGCGGACAGACGTGGAAACCGCAGCCCTTAACCCCTCTAAAAAAATAAAATTAAAACCGCGCTTTTTAATCTAACGTTCACTTTGTTACTGACTCCTTGCCTTCTTCTCAAAAGTACTTCTCTCAAACGATTCTTGCTGCTGTAGTCTTCGAAAATTGCTGCTTTCTCTTCGAAAATTCTTGCTTTCTCTTCGAAAATTCTTGCTGCTGTCTTCGAAAGTTCCAAACCCACGAAAATTCTTCTTCTTGTTCTTGTTTTCTCTTCTTGTTCTTCATTAGTTCGAAAACAATTTCTTGTTCTTTGCTTCTTCAAACGAAAACCCACGAAAATAATTGTGGTTCTTCTTGTTCTTCATTAGTTCGAAAATAATTGCTTCTTCAAGCTCTAACCCACACGAAATTAGGGCTTCATTGGTTCTTGTTCATCTTCAAGGTATAATTTTGGTTTATTTGGTTTTATAATTTTTTTTGTTTTCTTTTGTTTAAATTAATCAATTTCTTCTTGCTCTTATGTTTCATTGTTTGGTATTGTTAGTTTGTTAAATTACTAATTCTCCTTGCCATTTCTTCACTTATCTGGGTATTCTTAATGAATTTAATAACACAATAAATTCTTCTATGATTGGAAAATCAAGCTTGTTATGTGAGGAACTAGAAAGGACCGGTAAATGTTATGTTTGGGCTAGTTATTTGGTTATTTCTTTCAGACTAGTAGTCTTCAAAAGATTAAAAGGTTTGGAAGGAAATTTAGTCTATGAAGTTAGTAATAGAATTGTATTAATATTAGTACTAGTATCAGTATTAGTACATTAGTATTATTGTAATTAGTATTAATGGAGTATTAATTTTAGTGCTACTAAAAAGTATTACTATTGCTATATTGTTTTCAGTATACGTATTGATAGTAATATGGAGTAAGTAGTTAGCCGACCCCAATCTTTAGTAATTAAGACTCTGACATTGTTGTAGTATTAGTATTATTAAGAAATACAGGTAAAATAGTTTTTGAACCTCTTTTGTTTCCATCAAATTGGTAATTCAGCCTGCGAAGGGTTGAGTTATGGGGTTATTCTTTTCGTTGATTGTCGTGGGAAACTGGGAATACTATGGTTTATCCTACTTTTTTGTATGTCTTAGCTTTTTATTATTTTTATTCTTATTTTTCATGTTGGTTTGGATGATTTTGTTTTTTTTTTGGGGGGTAAAATTCATGTTAATTTTCATAATACGATTATAATCTTGGTATAATTTGAAATTAATAGTGATGTCATCCTTTTGACTCTTCTTATTACTTCAAGTTTTCATGTCACTTTCTCTTAATTAACTCTTAGATGGACAATAGTAGTTGATAATAAGAATCTTGTTGAAAATGTCGTATGCTTAATTTTGTTTTCTTGTTTAATTGTAGGTCACATTCTTATTATTCATCTAGATACACAGGGTAATTTCTTTTATTATTTAAAATTTTCATTGTTGAATTGTTGTTGAATTGTACATTTGAATTGTTAGTCATTGTTGAATTGTTGAAATGTATTATTGGACATTGTTGTTGAGTTTATTTAAAATGTATGATTTTTGTTTATTATTTAAAAGTTGAATTGTTGTTGATTTTTGTTTATTATTTATAAATATGAGTTTATTTGAATTGTTATTCATTGTTGAATTGTTGTTGAATTGTAATACATTTGAATTGTACATTTAAACTTTAGTTTGAAACTTTAATAATTTGATTTGGTTGATGTTATATAATTTAATTTGGTTTTATATGTATGTAGTTTAATTATGTATGTAGTTTACTTATGTATGAATAATCACAATAGTTTACTTATGTACTTAATTAGTTTGTTAATTAATTAAAATATACATAGTTTTTGAACAATTTAAATAATAAAAAGGTTAAATATGGTAAATTTGGGTTATCTAAGGTTAAGTATATATATAGTTATGTATGTAATGTGTATTAATTTTGTTTTGAATTAAATAATCACACTTAGGATGACAAAAGATCGTTCTTGGATGTATGGAAGCATTGAATCGTCGGAATTTATTGATGGCGTGTTAGAATTTTGTAGTGTTGCGGTTGAACATCAAATTAGGACGGGGGGAGTTGGTTTTTATTGCCCATGTGTCAATTGTGGCAATGTATCAAAGGTAGATAGTGTTTATATGCTTAAGGAGCACATACTCCGACGTGGGTTTAGGCCTCAATATCATGTTTGGGTTTGGCATGGTGAGGAGGGAGTTTACAAGGAAAATAGGGTTGTTGAGGATGTCAATAATGTGGCCGATATTAATGAGGATGTAGTGGATGAAGAGAATGTTGATGAGGATGAGGATCGTGTTGATGAGATGATGGAGGGAGTCGAGGATGAGTTAGGAAAACGTCCTCGTGTATTTGACTTGTTGACAGAGGCTTCTCAAAAGCCTTTGTATCCTGGATGTACAAAGTTCACCAAGCTTACAACAGTTTTGACGATTTTCAACATTAAGTCAAAGTTCAATTGGAGTGACACTAGTTTCACAATGTTATTAGAAGCGTTAGGTGAGATGCTTCCCGAGGGAAATGAACTTCCAAAGTCGACATACTATGCCAAAAAGCTAATGTGTCCTTTCGGGTTAGAGTACCAGAAGATTCATGCGTGTCCGAATGATTGTGTATTGTATTGGAATGAAAACGAGAACTTAGAAGAGTGTCCTAGGTGTGGGTTATCGCGTTACAAGCGTAAAGGGGCTCGAGATGCTAAAGGGCCCCCGGCTAAGGTATTGTGGTATCTTCCAATAATACCAAGATTCAAGCGCTTGTTTTCTATAAAGAAAGATGCGTTAAATTTGAGGTGGCATGCAAATAGGGTGAAGAAAGATCACTTGCTCACACATCCATCCGATTCTCCGGAGTGGAAGAGTATTGATAGGTTGCACAAGACTTTTGGGGATGAAGTTCGTAATTTAAGGCTCGGACTGTGCACGGATGGAATGAACCCATTTGGCAATCTTAGTTCTCAACATAGTACTTGGCCGGTACTTTTAGTTATTTATAATTTGCCACCTTGGTTGTGTATGAAGCGTAAGTACATTATGCTTTCGCTTCTTATCTCGGGTCCTAAGCAACCTGGTAACGACATGTTGTATGTGATTTCTTATCTTACAATTTAGGTTTTATTGTTTAATTGTTTTAATAATCGAATGACTGACAAAATTTTCTTATTCGTGAGTTTAGTGGGATGTACGAGGAGTTGAATAGCCTCGAACCTCCAATAACATTTGGATGGTTTGATCCTGAGTCTATTAGGGGTGAAAAGAGTGATACTGATCCAGATGACGTCAAAGCATACGTTGAACGTGCTTTGAAACATTCATTTGAATCTAAACACTCATTCATTCTGGCCCCGTACTATGAAAGGTGATTAGTTTTATTATTTAATTAAATTGAACTTAAATTTTGATTTTACTTACGTTCACATATTCTCTATCTTGATGATTTAAAATCGTGGTTTTTGTAGTGTGCATTGGATGCTTTTGGTCATATGTCCGATGACCAATATGGTGCACGTTTTCGACTCACTAAGTCGTGGACATCCCGTGCCTCGCAACATGAAATTTAAAGCTTTGTTGAATTCGTAAGTTTATAAATTGTCAATTAATTTCATTTAAATATATATATTATTGTCAATTAATTTCAATTAATTTCTTTACTCTTGTGTCTCAGGGTTATGAAGAAAATGCGTGGCGAAATGGGATGTGCTACAAGAGCCACTAACCCGAAATGGAGAGCAGTAAAGGTATATATAACACTAATTAGTTTATATTATTGTCTTTTAACGGTTTTGAATGAATTTTGGTATTTTCGGGCGTAAAGTAGCTTAAACGTTGTTTGTTATGAATGAAACTTGGCACACACCACTATTTGGTATATATAAATGTGTTGAAGTTGTTAGAATTGATAATAGTTGTCATATGCTTGAAATTAAGGGTCAAGTTGCGTTTTTTAACGGTTTTGAATGAATTTTGGCATTTTCGAGCGTAACGTAGCTTAAACGTTGTTTGTTATGAATGAAACTTGGCACACACCACTATTTGGTATATATAAATGTGTTGAAGTTGTTAGAATTGATAATAGTTGTCATATGCTTGAAATTAAGGGTCAAGTTGCGTTTTTTAACGGTTTTGAATGAATTTTGGCATTTTCGGTCGTAAAGTAGCTTAAATGTTGTTTGTTATGAATGAAACTTGGCACACACCACTATTTGGTATATATAAATGTGTTGAAGTTGTTAGAATTGATAATAGTTGTCATATGCTTGAAATTAAGGGTCAAGTTGCGTTTTTTAACGGTTTTGAATGAATTTTGGCATTTTCGGGCGTAAAGTAGCTTAAACGTTGTTTGTTATGAATGAAACTTGGCACACACCACTATTTGGTATATATAAATGTGTTGAAGTTGTTAGAATTGATAATAGTTGTCATATGCTTGAAATTAAGGGTCAAGTTGCGTTTTTTAACGGTTTTGAATGAATTTTGGCATTTTCGAGCGTAAAGTAGCTTAAACGTTGTTTGTTATGCATGAAACTTGGCACACAATACTATTTGGTGTATATAAATGTGTTGAAGTTTTTAGAATTGGAAATAATTGTCATATGCTTGAAATTAAGGGTCAAGTTGCGTTTTTTAACGGTTTTAATGAATTTTTTCAATTTTCGAGCGTAAAGTAGCTTAAACCTTGTTTGTTATGCATGAAACTTGGCACACAACACTATTTGGTGTATATAAATGTGTTGAAGTTGTTAGAATTGATAATAGTTGTCATATGCTTGAAATTAAGTGTTAAGTTGCGTTTTTAACGGTTTTGAAGCATTTTTAATTTGGCACTAATATATAATATTTTTTTTTCTTAGTGTTTTCAACAAAAAAAATTCCATTCATTGCGGCTACTACGTTATTAAATTTATGGATGATCTCATCGAAGCCGTCAAGAATGTCGGGGTACAAAATATTGATTCCGTAAGTATTTTATTTAATTAGTTATTATATATGTTTTTAAAATTATTTATTTATAATGTATATTAATTATATTATATAATGTACGACTAACTTTTTAATAATAATTGATTTTAATTCGTAGATTATTGACTCTCCAAGAGAAACACGCGAATTGACGGGTATTGAACTACGCAAAGTCAAAGACAAAGTCGCGGTGTTTATTTCTAATTTATTAAGTTGGTAGCTAGATTATTATATATGTATCGTGTAGCTAGAGATACTTTTTTTTTTTTTTTGAAATTAGCTAGAGATACTTTAATTTATGTATCGTTTTATTTCTAATTATATGCGGTGTAATGTATATACTTTATGCATATATATATATATATATATATATATATATATATATATATATATATATATATATATATCTATATATATATATATATATATATATATATCTATATATATATATATATATATATATATATATATATATATATATCTATATATATATATATATATATATATATATATATATATATATATATATATATATATATATATATATATATTATCTATATATATATATTATATATATATATATATATATATATATATATATATATATATATATATATATATATATATATATATATATATATATTATAATTGAGTGATATTTTGTATTTATCGACGGTTTATTATTGTGAAATATTTATTATTTAATATTTATGCTAATAATTATTATTTATTATACAAATATTACGAAAACAAAAAAAAAAATTAAAAAAAAAATAGGAAAGGGGCTGCGGTTTATAAGCCTGTCCGCAGCCCTTGTTTTTTCATCACACAGCCCATTTTAAGAAAGGGGCTGCGGTTTTTCAAGCATGTCCGCAGCCCTTGATATGCCTTTACACAGCCCATAATTTGCTTAAGGGCTGCGGTTTTTCACTATGTCCGCAGCCCTTAACCTATTTTTTTGCTGCGTATTTTGACCGCAGCCCTTTAATATTATTTGTTGCTGCTACAATAACGGCTGGGGTCAAAATACGCAGCCCAAAGGGGCTAAAAAACCGCAGCCCTTAAGCTTTTCTCTACTAGTGATAAATGACCCATTGTTGCTTTGGACCGTGATGAATGAGGTAGTCGTCCATTGAAAGTTCTCAAAATCAAGGGTTGAAGAGCTCTTGGTGTTGTATCCGGATCAAGGGGATATGTTTTATACGTATTGAGAACCAACCTATATAAGTTTGAAGTGTGGCCGCTTCAAGTAGTCAAGATTGGCATACTGACTATGATAAACTTATGAATAAGATAAGGACACGATCTTATAATGTGTCAGGTTAATGACACTAGGTTGTGGTAAACAGTTAATACTTGTATTGTCCATTTCACACCAAAAAGAGTTCCCGTCATCGATATCTTTATCCATATCAAAGTCAAATATATCTCTGGGTACTTTATTAAGAACATAATATACATACCATCAACCTCAGGATCTCCAACGTAAAATACCTGATGGACTTGAGAAGGCCTCACAAATGGATCATTCACATAACATAGCTTATTTTTGTTAACACATATAAGCCCATAGTTATCATTCATTACTTGATACCACTCACACCGAAACAAGACTAGGTGAAAGTTAGACCAATAATCAATTTCAATTATTTCTAATATAGCACCATAGTAAATTACATCTCCTACAACAGGATTTTGGTCTTTAGAACTTGCAAAACTAGAAGTCAATGCGGCTAGAGTCACTCCACTATTTTGTGTCTTATATCTACTATCACGTGTTTTGGTGTAAAAATTATAGCCATTGACATAATATCCTTTATATCTCTTTGCTGTGGGTCTAGGACCTTTGGCTAGCCAAAATACTTGGTCAGTGACACTATCTTTGATAGCTTTTTCTTTCAACCAATTAGCAAATTCATAACCATGATGTTGTGCACTTGCCCATTTGCTTTTTCTTTGTAGACTATTAACATAGATTTCATGTTCCCTGCAATGACCAATAAATTATTTTGGAGATTATATAATTAATTATGAATAATTTAAAATAAAAAGGATTCGTGAAAGAGAAAACTTACTTTATGTACTCATCAATATCTTTGCTGTCAGTATTAAATAGGGCATAGCGATGAGCTTGCTCACATGTCACAGAATCTAATGTGAATGCTTCACCCTTTCTTTTCTTTTTTCCTCCTAAGGGATGTCCAACCGTATGAAAGATCTTACTTTCCGAGTCATTTGAATGATCCTCATCATCCTCAAACAATTGACTTGTATTGATTTTTTTCTTCACGTCTTCATCCATATATAAGGAGCAAAAATTTAAACACTCTTCAAGAAGATATCCTTGGGCGATAGATGCTTCGGGACGACTTCTATTATGAACATAAGATTTCAATTTACACAAATATCTTTCTATGAAATACATGCTTCGACCATGCACTGGACCACCACGTTTTATCTGTCTTACTAAATGTATAGGCAAGTGAACCATGATGTAAAAAAAACAAGGTAAGAAGATTTTTTCAAACTCACATAAAATAACCAAGATTTCTTTCTCTAATTCTTCTAGGTCATCGATCTTTATGGCCTTATTACACAAGCTACGGAAAAAACCACCTAATCTAATCAATGGTATAGCAACTTGTTTAGGACGCGATTTTCTAACAGCAACTTGGATCAAATGATGTAGCAATATGTGAGCATCATGACTTTTATATCCTATAATTTTTCTTTGTTTCAAATGCACGGATCGTCCAATGTTTGAGGAAACTCCATAAGGTAACTTTGCGTCTTTTATAACATGCATGACAAAAAATATCCTTTTCTTTGGGAGACATAGAATAGCATGCTTTTGGAAGATACACTTGTTTATGATCATTAGATAGCTTTGGATGCAATTCTTTTTTGATGCCCAAATCTAACAAATCAAATCGAGCCTTTGCATGATCTTTTTTCTTCCCGCTTATATCTAATAATGTCCCTATCAAATTATCGCATATATTCTTCTCAATATGCATTACGTTAAGATTATGTGGACAAGCAGTTTCTACCCAATATGACAACTCAAAGAAAATGGACCTTTTCTTCCAAGGTAACTCACTATTATTCTTTTTCCTTTATTTTACCCCAAATTCATTTATGAAATCCGATAAATCATTTAAGGCCTCAAGCCTTGTCATAGGTTGTGGTGCCATTCGTTTCTCAACTTTACCATCAAAACACCTTTTATTCCATCTCCATGGATGTTTTTCATCCAAAAATCTATGGTGATTCATATAGCACATTTTCTTGCTATTATGCAAATACAGACCTTCAGTGTCATAATTACAACATGGGCATGCATACTTTCCCTTTGTTTTCCATCCTGATAGCATGGAGTATTCAGGAAAATCACTAATAGTCCATGTTAAAGCTGCACGTAATTGAAAAGTTTCATTATTAAATGTATCATAGGTTTCCAACCCAACACTCCATAAATATTTTAATTCCTCGATCAAGGGTTGTAAGTAAACATCAATGTTATTACCAGGAGAATCGGGACCAGAAATCAGTAATGACAACATTAAATATTGAAATTTCATATACATCCATGGCGGATGGTTATAATTTATTAGAACTACAGGCCATGTGCTATGAGAAATACTCATAGTTCTTAAAGGGTTAAATCCATCACTAGCCAAGCCTAATCTCATGTTTCTAGGCTCCTCAGCAAAATCAGGATTTTTAGAATTAAAATCTTTCCATGCAAGCCCATCAGAAGGATGTCTAATTTTTCCATCTTTAGACTGATTATCAAAATGCCATGTCATAAATTTAGCAGTTTTAGAACACATAAATAGTCTTTGAAGCCTAGGTTTTAAAGGGAAATGCCATAACACTTTTGCAGGAATATGATTTTGTTTTTTTGAAGATTTGTTAACATAATCTCCTTTTGTATCTTCGATTGGTTTCCACTTTGAAGTATGACAAACTGGACACTCCTCTACAACTCATACTCTTTCCAATACAATATGCAATGATTAGGACACACGCTTATATTTTTATAATCACGCCTATATCTCTCACAATTGTTTTAGCTTGATTAAAATTCGAAGGGAAATTTCCATCTTGAATAACATCCTTGAAAAGTATTAGAAGATCATCATTGGCCACATTACTCAATCCATGAAGTGTTTTATATAAGAATATCCTAATAATAAATGAAAGTTTTGAAAAATTTTTGCATCCAGGATACAACTCTTTCTTGCCCTCTACCACAAACTCATAAAATTTCCTTGCATCCTCATTTGGACCTTCTTGTCCAATGTTTGATCCGTCAAACATACCTCTAAATCTATCATGCAACAACTCACTAACATTGTCATGTATTTCTAGATCATCATCTTTAAAACCATCATTATCTTCTCTTAATGAAGTCTCTTCCCCATGGATAGTCCAAACATAATAGTTTTCAACAAATCCAGCTCCTTTCAAATGATTAAAAATCTCATGACTTTTATACCAGTAACGATTTATGCAATTCTTACATGGACACCTAATTTGACCCCCCTTTCCCGCTTTAGCAAATGAAATATCAAGAAATTCTATAATTCCGTTTTCAAACTCAGTTAAAATTCTAGGTAAATACATCCAACTCCTATCTTTTTCCATCCTTAAGAATCTAAAAAAAAAATAACATTTACTATGTATTTATCATTTAATGTTCAATTTAGCTAGGAATTAGAAATCAACTAAAAATGATTTCTACTAAGAAACAAGCAATATAGAGTTAGCAATTAAAGCCAAATAAGCAATTAAAGCCAAATTTCACACTATATAGAAATAATTTAAAACTGAGTATAGCAAGGAATTAAAACCGACTAAAAATGATTTTTACACTGGAATGAGCCTCTTTCAAGTGAATACCATCTATCGTGCGCAATTGGGTAAAAAATTACTCTTACCATTTACCAAACGAAAGTTGTTAATTAGGGTAATTAACATCAATTCAATATGACCACATATCTCACAATTCCGTCTTTCACACAAAGAAAAAGCATTTCAATCACTTCATCCAACAAACAATAAAATCATCAAATGCCTTGAAACAGGGATAAATAAACCGAAAGGAAATTATATAAAGCAATAAACGACAATAATTGTAATAATGCTAGCTAAATATACACAATGAAGAATTGAAGTGATTAGAAACAAAATAAAAGAAATACACACCAAAATTAAGCGGTAACGGCGGAGGATTTTTAATCAAAATTCAATTTCTCCAATAATTAACAATAAAAACAGATTGAATTTCAATCCTAAACGGATGAAAATCTTTTCAATCACGCAACCACAATCTAAATTTCTAAATATTTGATAAAGATACATGAGACTAAGAATAAAAAACATACCTAGTATTGAAGAAGGTGCAGATTGTTTTAGGGCAATTGTTTATCAATTGAGATCAATTAAGAGGATGATAGTTCTTGAAATTCTTCGAATGAAACGGGACTCTCTTGATTGTTGATGAAAAATTGGTTATTAATTGACACTAATGAAAATAGGCGGCAATAATGAAGAACACACCTAACAGTTTTGTTTTAGACAACGAAAATGAAACCGCCTAGGATTATGAAGGCAAAGACTAATTGGAATTTAGTATTAATCAAGCGGAAGCTTGCTTTTGCCAGCACAATAAAGGGGATTACTTAAAGGATAAACCAATGTCCAAGTAGAATACTTGAACCACAACCTAAGCAATATAACGGAAGTCTTAACTGTCTAAAATAAAGGAAAATTCCAACCATATTGAAATAAGTTCAAAGTTCAAATTACATCCTTAAAATAGTCTTAACCTAAACAACCAAACTAATAGTCTCTCAAATACAATAAAGAGATCTAAACAAAAGGGGAGTCATACTCCAACTCGGGTTCATCTTCCGTTCGCATATCCATTCTTCGTCGAGGTGCCATAAGGGTTTACTCTAAAAACCAAACCATTGAAAAACATACAAAGCATAGTATAAGCAAAAAGGCTGAGTATAAACACACTAGCGTTCGTCAAACAAGTTATTAAAAACCTTTTCGATTTGAGTAAATTCATTTTGAAAGATGCTTTTCATTTGATAAATCATATTATCATTCAAACCCAGTTCAATGGTTCTATAGTAATTTCAAATTCTCAATTTTCATTATAAATCTTACGATCTCAATGGATCCAATCAATTTCAAACTCAAATCATAAGTTTGCATTGGTACTCTGTGAGTCATCCTGTGACTCGTTTGGTAGTCGGTCTACCGTCCGCGACATGTCCGGCAAGTGTAACACAATGGTATTGTGAACAATACGCGCTCGGCATTGGTGAGCCGTTTAATCATGCACACAACATTTGTTGTGGCATATGTACCCGCTATTTAGGCTAAAACATTTTTGTATATAATTTCGATAGCATTTGAAAAGTCAAAAATACTAACTTTTTCCTTATGATGAACATCTTTTATTTGCAACATAGCAAAACATACTTTCTTTACAATATAGCAAAAATCAAATCATAATATTTCCCACATGGGTAAAACATGCTTAGCATAATCATATCATCAAACATAACCTTTGTATTATATCAGGGCATCACTAGCATGTGCGGAAATGCATCGCAACAAAAAGTGATTAAAAAAAATTCAATACGATTTTTCAACGAAACCACTAAAATGTTTTGTTTCAATCAAAGAGTTTTGAAATTCATTCAAAACAAGTATGTATAGTTCATAAGTCTATAAAATCATTATGACAAAAGATTTCATAAAACAATATTTTCTTAAAATACGAGATAGTTTTGTCGGTAATAAAATCGATAATTGATTTAAAAAATACATATTAATTCTCCCACAAGACCCAAGTTAATCAAGTCATTATAATACCTTAATTAAAATGAGTTTAAGGTTGTCCCATCAGATTATGATTGGTTATGCCACTTATAATGATTTTATGATCATTTTCGACAATTTAGATATTTACCGTTATTTAAATGGTGTTTTAAATCCATACAAATTATAAACCATCTAAGTAAAACTTATCATATACTATGAGGCAGTAGGTTACAAAAAAAAATTATAAGTTTTTGATATAGGTCTATTTTTACTCAAATTTAATTAACAATATTACACCTTTAAATAATTAAACAATATTTATTAATTTGATAAATTAGTAAATAATTAATAATTAGTTTAATAAAATTTTACTAAAGTTATAGAAGTCATATAATAATTTTATTAGCTCATTTTAACTAATAAATGTCATGTATAATATTTTATATTTTTTATATAGACATTTTATTGATAAATCAATAAAATCGGTTTAATATTATTTAAGTCCAAATAAATTAATATAAAAACTTTTATGATGTTCCAGAAACTATTTTAAAGAATATAAAATTTTAAATAACCATTAAAAATCGTGTGGGGTATTTTTAATAGTTAATATTGTTATTTTACCGATAAACCGAATAAAATTTATTTAAGTCCATATATGGTCAAGAAAATCCATATGAATTTTTCAACATGTATATACTGTTTATATAAGTGTCTCATAAATTTTTCATGCTCAAAATACGTCATTTAGTATTTATTTTTTATTTTACCGTTTTCTAACTTACCGATTATTAATAACCGAGTAAAAATTATTAAGGTCTTTAAACGTCAAAAAAATATTCTAAAATTTTACCAAATTTAGTTACTATCCATATGAGTATTTGAAAAAATTTCAAGTCCATATGTCTTCATTTAGTAATTATTTTATATTTTACTATTTAACAATTAACCAATAAACAATTTAACGATTACTCAAAAATCATGAAAAATTTCAAATTAAATATATTTCGGTCAAATCTTGTTGGAGACATTATAATATGATTTTATCAATTATTTTTGATGATCAAGAGTTTATGTAATACCATATTTCATTATAAGAGTATTTAATACCTTAAAATCCATTAAAATATCGATTTAAAGAATAAATTTCAACAAAATTATTCAAGAAATTATTTTAATATATAGCTACTGGAAATTACTCTTAAAATGCATTTCAAATATTTTCTAAGTCCATAAAACCATTTCTATCACAATTACTTTCACTAAGTAGTGTAAATCATGCCTTCAAACATACAACAATTCTTAAAATCAACATGCATGATGCCCACAATAATAATACATGTAATAAATCATTGCATACTTAAAATTATCATTTTGATATCATTTTTCAAGATTTAAGAACTTCTCTTGGGAATTTTATTTTTATTTTTTAAAAAAAACAAGTTTAAAAAAACTTTCCCAACTTGTTCTTAAACTCTTTAAAATCACCCCAAGTGACATACCTTGACTCCAAGCCTATATAAATATTTCGTAAGCACCTACGTAAGCTCCAACGTAAGCTCCGATGCGTTCTTAGAAGTGGTTCCAACTTCGGGTCCTTGCCCGTTAAATATTTACATATATATAAGCCCAAAGTTATGTTGGAATTTAGTGTGTATAATAGTAATCGGAAATGATTTAATTAATTAAATTAAATAAATAATTTAATTAAATTAAAGTATATAATCTCAAGGTTGTAAAATATATGTTTTAGTCAAAACATAAAAGTCACGGCTCGTGACTTGGTTCGCGGCTCGCGAAAATACAAAGAAAAGTTTCTGGAAAATTGGAACAGGCCACTCGCGGCTCGCGAGCTAGGTCGCGGCCCGCGACCTCAGTGTTTTTCGCGGGACTGTTTCGCGTTTTGCTCTGTTTCGTTATGGTGGTTATAGAATAACTTCCTACGGTTTATATGGTTATTTTAAGCCGTGTTCCTTGAGTCGAATGAGTTGAGTGAAGTGCGATATCGATTCATGAATCGATCTCGTGATTCGCGGATTAACTTGTTGTTTCGTGAAGTGACATTTTACTTCATGAAAGGTTATGAGCATTCTATATATATGGATATTCATGGGATGTAAAAAACAACCAATTCTACATCAATATTTCTGAATTTTCTTTTCTCCCTTAGCCTTCAAATAAGAACTTGCAATCCTTATTTGTGTCTTCTCCATTTTTACTTTCCATTAAGTTAATTTATGTCATATTAATCTTCTTGTGCTAGAAGGTTAATGTAATCCTTTGTATCTCAAAGCGAATTTCCGGTTGATTCCCAAGCACCGTTGTAGGGAGGAAATATCGTTTTAGGAAAGAGCATCTCGCCTAGGATTTGTATCAAGTTCCACAAAATCTTCTTGGTTACTTTGTTCATAGAAGATTGGTGCATTTGAAGATCTCAAGGGTGGATTATAAGCAATAGTTATTTTGTCATATGTAACTTGTTTTTCTACAACATTGTGTAATATTAATTTATAGTAATTATAAATTAGTATACATTTTTACAACAATCTAAAACGATATCTTTCTTGAGTTACAATATGACGAATCTTAAAGACTTCACAACCAATTTTGAGAAGTTGGACAAATACGTAGGCAATGAATTTCGAAGGTGGCAAAAGAAAATGCTTTTCCTATTGACTACGTTGAACGTTGCTTATGTCATAAATTCACCAAGGCCTATCGAAAAGGAAGATGAGACTCAAGAGGATGCACGGGCTAGAAGCAAGTGGGATAATGATGATTTTATATGTAGAGGACATATACTTAATGGCATGAGTGATACTCTCTTCGACATTTATCAAAATGTTGAATCCGCACAAGAAATGTGGTCTTCACTTGAATCCAAGTATATGGCCGAAGATGCGTCAAGCAAGAAGTTCCTTGTAAGTAATTTTAATAATTTTAAATTTGATGATGCTCGCCCTATTATGGAACAATTTCATGAGATCCAACGCATGTATGATAATCTTAAAAGGCATAAGATAAGTATGGATGAGTTGTTTGTTGTTTCTAGCATAATCGATAAATTACCACAATCTTGGAAAGATGTTAGGAATACCCTTAAGCATAAGAAGGAAGATATTGATCTTTCACAACTTGCCACCCATCTTCTCATAGAAGTTGGAATACGTGAGCAAGAGAAGGGTAAGGAAACATCCTCGGTTCCAACCATTAATATGGTGGGTGAAAGTTCTAACAAATCTAAGTTTGTTAAGAACAAGAAGAGGGGCTCTAATTCTTTCAAGGGAAAATCTACTAAGTCTTCTAAAAGGCCTACAGTTGATGGGTGTTGGTTTTGTGGAAAACCGGGTCATCGGAAGAAAGATTGCTTTCTTTTTAAGAAGAAGCATGGAAACAAGGGTGAGGCTTCTACAAGCCAAGATCCCATGAATGAAGGTACTTCCTCACAATTACTTAAATTTAATTCCAATATGGATTTAAATGGAACAAATAATAATATTTGTTGTGTGCAGGATAATTCATGGTACATGGATTCGGGTGCCTCTAGGCACGTTTGCATGGAAAGGAGATGGTTCAAGACTTTTCATAAGTGTGATGGTGAAGAGTTTCTCTATATGGGAAATAATTCTACTATTCAAGTGCTTGGAAAAGGAACGGTTGCTTTACAATTCACTTCGGGAAATCTTCTTACTTTGAAGGAAGTGATGTATGCTCCTAAGATTGCAAGGAACCTAGTGTCGGGGCCAACCTTGAATCGCATGGGATACAAATTAGTCTTCGAGTCCGATAGATGTGTTATTAGTAGGGGTGGTATTTTTATTGGAAGATGTTATCTTACATGTAATTTGTTTAAATTATCTATAGAACCTTGTACATATAATAGTTTGTATCATGTGTATGATAATGATGTAAATATGGATGTTTTATGGCATAATAGATTATGTCATGTAAATTATGAAAGTATGAAATTTATGAGTAAATTAGATATTATTCCTATGTGTGTTGTTGATAATAAAAAGTGTAGTACATGCATGTTAAATAAAATCACTAGAAATCCTTTTAGGAAAGTAGAAAGATCTTCTAACATTCTTGATTTGATACATAGTGATTTATGTGATTTCCATAGTACTCCATCTTTAGGTAACAAAAAATATATGATCACATTTATTGATGATTATTCTAGATTTTGTTATGTGTATCTCTTGCATTCTAAAGATGAAGCCTTAAATATGTTTAAAATATTTAAGAATGAAGTAGAGTTACAATTGGATTCTAAAGTCAAAAGACTTAGAACGGATAAAGGAGGGGAATATTATAACCCTAGTTATTTCCAAGAAATGGGAATTGTCCATGAAACTACGGCGGGTTATTCACCACAATCTAATGGTGTTGCCGAAAGGAAAAATCGGACATTACAAGAAATGGTTAATTCCATGTTATCCTACTCGGGATTGAGTGAAGGATTTTGGGGTGAAGCGATGTTGACCGCATGTCACATCCTTAACCGGGTTCCCACTAAAGGGAACAAAGCTATTCCTTATGAACTATGGTACAAGAGGAAACCAAACTTGAGTTATCTACGAGTTTGGGGATGTAGGGCAATTGTTAGAGTGCCCGGTAATAAAAGAAAGAAACTTGGTGAAAGAGGTTTCGATTGCATCTTTGTTGGCTATGCACATCATAGTCATACTTATAGGTTTTATGTAATAGAACCTAATGACTACATATCGATTAATTCGATTATTGAGTCTAGAGATGCTATTTTTGATGAGACTAGATTTTCATCAATTGGTAGGCCTAAAGACCTACAATTTAGTACCAATGTTCAAGAGGTTGATGAAAATCAACTTGATTCTCAAGATGTTCCATCAAATGATGAACATGTAGAGATTTCTCTTAGGAAGAGTAAGAGAGGAAGGATTGCTAAATCATTTGGTCCGGATTTCCAAGTCTACTTAGTAGAGGGTACAAGAGATTCTCTTTGTACATCCACACTTTATTGTTTAAATGTGGAGGACAATCCTACTACTTACGATGAAGCGATGTCTTCTCGTGATAAGGCTTTTTGGGAAGAAGCCATCAATGATGAAATGGATTCCATCATGGGGAATAACACTTGGGTCTTAGCCGACCTACCTCCAAGTTGTACTCCGCTTGGTAGTAAATGGATTTTTACGGTTAAACGTAGACCCGATGGGTCCGTGATTCGGTTTAAAGCAAGATTAGTGGTGCAAGGCTTTAGACAAAAGAAAGGTATCGATTATTTCGATACATATGCACCGGTTGCTAGAACCACAACTATTCGGCTCTTAATTGCCTTAGCTTCCATCCATAATTTGTTGATTCATCAAATGGATGTCAAAACGGCATTCCTTTATGGTGATTTGGAGGAGGAAGTGTACATTAGACAACCCGAAGGGTTTGTTGTTAAAGGACAAGAAAAGAAGGTGTGTAAATTGGTTAAGTCACTTTATGGACTTAAACAAGCACCAAAACAGTGGCATCAAAAGTTTGATGACACGATATTGTCTTTTGGTTTTGTTGTCAATGAGGCCGATAAGTGTGTTTATAGCAAATTTGACAATAAAGGAAATGGGGTTATCATTTGCCTTTATGTCGATGACATGCTCATATTTGGTACAAGTATAGAGCAAGTGGAAATGACAAAAGAATTTTTGTCAACATCCTTTTCTATGAAGGATTTGGGGGAGGCCGATGTTATCTTAGGAATTAAGATAATACGTCAAGGTGGAGGTCTTATGTTAAATCAATCTCATTATATTGAGAAGATTCTCAAACGGTTTAATATGCTTGAGAAAGCTCCTATTTCCACTCCCATGGATCCATGCGAGAAGTTATTACCTTATAAAGGTGTAGCGATTTCTCAATTGGAATATTCAAAGATCATTGGATCTTTGATGTATGCAATGACCTGTACGAGGCCAGATATTGCTTTTGCAGTGGGTCAGTTAAGTAGGTTTACTCAAAATCCTGGTCCTACCCATTGGAAAGCGGTTAGACGAGTACTTAGATACTTGATTAGAACCAAAGATTTAGGTTTGTTTTATCGTGGAGATCCTCCGGTTTTGGAAGGATATTCTGATGCAACTTGGGCATCCAATAAAGAAGATAATTCTTCTACAAGTGGATGGGTTTTCATGTTTGGGGGAGGTGCCATCTCATGGGCGTCTAAGAAACAAACATGTGTTGCAGATTCTACGATGTGTTCTGAGTTTATTGCTTTAGCGTCAGCTAGCAAGGAAGCGGAATGGTTAAGAGATCTCATGTATGAGATTCCTCTGTTGGTTAAGCCGATTTCACCGGTGGCTATCCATTGTGATAGTGAATCGGCTATGAACAGAGCGTATAGTCAAACATATAATGGTAAGTCAAGACATATAGCACTAAGACATAGTCTTGTGCGGGCACTTATCAAGGGAAGGGTCATTTCTGTTGACTATGTTAATACTAAACTCAATATGGCGGATCAGTTTACTAAGCCGTTGAGTAGGTATTCCTTTGATCCTATGGTTCAAGGAATTGGTTTATGCCCATCTTCAACACCATGAGCGAAACCCAATTCAACGCTAGAAGAAACATCTAGTCTTGAATTCAATGTGGATTGATCGCTCATCAGTTGTTGGGAAGTGATTTTAGACCCTTTAATCACTTTGTTCGTGATGTTAAAAACGAGGTAGTAGAGTCGTTCCTCGAAGTCTCCATTTCTAGAGTTATGAAGATCTCTAGATTGAATGCTTTATTCACGAAAGCATGGTATATTAGGGAGAAGCTACCTATATAAGTTCAAGATTTGGCCGTCTTAAAGAAATCAAGGGGCATCTTGTGATTTCAATGAACTTATGAATAGATATGGACACATGGCCTTTAATGTGTCAACGATATAAATTAATGAATTATTTCATGTGTACTACTCCTTCAATTGGTTAGATATATCCGCTTAATTCAATCCGGAAGGACATTAAGGGATATTATCAATTGTAAAGATGCGTGGTACTAGGTGTCAATTCAATCCGGAAGGACATTGGCATTGATGCGTGGAATGGGTTAGTAATTATGGTTTGCTAAAGAAGAAAAGGATTATACACTCTAAATGGGGGAGGATTGTTGGAATTTAGTGTGTATAATAGTAATCGGAAATGATTTAATTAATTAAATTAAATAAATAATTTAATTAAATTAAAGTATATAATCTCAAGGTTGTAAAATATATGTTTTAGTCAAAACATAAAAGTCACGGCTCGTGACTTGGTTCGCGGCTCGCGAAAATACAAAGAAAAGTTTCTGGAAAATTGGAACAGGCCACTCGCGGCTCGCGAGCTAGGTCGCGGCCCGCGACCTCAGTGTTTTTCGCGGGACTGTTTCGCGTTTTGCTCTGTTTCGTTATGGTGGTTATAGAATAACTTCCTACGGTTTATATGGTTATTTTAAGCCGTGTTCCTTGAGTCGAATGAGTTGAGTGAAGTGCGATATCGATTCATGAATCGATCTCGTGATTCGCGGATTAACTTGTTGTTTCGTGAAGTGACATTTTACTTCATGAAAGGTTATGAGCATTCTATATATATGGATATTCATGGGATGTAAAAAACAACCAATTCTACATCAATATTTCTGAATTTTCTTTTCTCCCTTAGCCTTCAAATAAGAACTTGCAATCCTTATTTGTGTCTTCTCCATTTTTACTTTCCATTAAGTTAATTTATGTCATATTAATCTTCTTGTGCTAGAAGGTTAATGTAATCCTTTGTATCTCAAAGCGAATTTCCGGTTGATTCCCAAGCACCGTTGTAGGGAGGAAATATCGTTTTAGGAAAGAGCATCTCGCCTAGGATTTGTATCAAGTTCCACAAAATCTTCTTGGTTACTTTGTTCATAGAAGATTGGTGCATTTGAAGATCTCAAGGGTGGATTATAAGCAATAGTTATTTTGTCATATGTAACTTGTTTTTCTACAACATTGTGTAATATTAATTTATAGTAATTATAAATTAGTATACATTTTTACAACAAGTTAGACTTTGGTCCAACAGACAATTGTTTGGAAAAGGTGAAGAAGGTTGAAGTTAGAGTTGAAGAACTTGTTACAGAAGAACTCGATTCCAAAAGCTGGTGAACAAGGGATTCAGAAGATGAATAGTCTTTAATTAGGTGTTTCCAAGCTTAAATATCAAACCCGCTAGATGACAAATATTTTTTCCATTTATCTTGTCATTTTGATTTAGCCACGCACGCTTATTTGTAAGGGTGACTTCGGTTTGCAAAATCCGACCCGGATAACTCAGTATCCGACTTTAAAAACTGAATAATTAACATGGTTTGTTAAAAGCGGGTATTTCAGACCACGTACCCAATTTATAAACCGGGTGTTCAAGTCGGATCTGGTGGCATTTTATTTTCATTTTTATTTTTATTTTTAAATGCTTTTAGATTGCAGCTTAACCATGTACCCAATCTACAAACACATTGAGGTACGTCATAATAATGTCATGCATGATCATGTAGACTGTAGAGAAAGGTAATGTTTCTTAATTATTTAAGCCTACGCAAAATCACTTAGAGCCGATGTTTTCCCTACATATGTGTGGAACTTGGTATGTTAAATGTAGTTTGCATGATCTTAGGGGGAAATATAAAATTAAATATTATGCATGGTTAAGGGAGAGTAATTTAGCTAATCACTCTTATATATTTGAGTGAATATTTTAGGAAAAATTAATAATCCAACCTTTTTATGATTTTTTTATAATAATTCACTTATTGATTATCTCCGAATAACCTTAACTTTAAGGGGTATTTGTCTAAAGTATACTTGAGTTACCAGATGACCTGCTTTAGGTAGTAATTCACCATAAAGGTAAACTGAAAATTAATGTAAAGTTAAAAAATTTTTTGAAAATTTACGTAAAAAATTTTAAACAATAAAAAAATCTGAATTCTTTTTAGCCTTTTAAACATTTTTTCGGACATTTTTTTAATTTCTTTTCTTTAACAAAATTTTAAAGTTTACCGTGTTTGGTTAGGAAAAACCCTCCAATGTAGAGATTATTCTTGGTTAACTAATAGGTGGAATTATGGTAGGAAAATCATGAAAGATTGTATTATTCTAGGTAAATTTTCTAATATTTTACGTGAAATTTTTTTTGAAAGAAGTACATGTGATATTTAAGTGTGTGTGTGAATGTGTTTGAAAATTATGAAAATCAATAATTTGGTTTCTCAAAATAATTGTGGTATATTAAAAAGCATGTGAAGTGTACGTATATTTATGAATTGAAAAATGAATTTCACTTTTTAGTGTATATACTTATATAAAATAATTAATATCAAGTATCTCTAATAAGTTGAATATACTTGGTGATATTTACTATATACTTGGTCTATAAGGAAATTGGGTTAAAATTACAACATTACTACTTGATTCATGAACTTTTATAAATTTTTTTTTGAATAAACTTGATTCATGAATCTAGTTCAAAACCAATTAACCCTTAGTGTCCCTCATAATTTCCAACTCAAATATTGCTCTCTCATGCCACACAAAATAAGAAAAATCATTCTATTTTTCGAATAACCTTTGAAATTTATTATGACAATTTACTAAGAGGTGAAATTATCACTTTATTGCTTTCAAATCATGGAGTACTATTACTTTATTTAATCCTTGTGAACCGTACTAGATACTTACCCATTTCAGAAATCTTTCCCCTTTTTGCTTTCTCTTTCAAAAATTGAAACCTTTTTGTAATACTTCAATAACACAAAAAAAAATAGCACCAAAAAGAAAATCAGTGGATGTTCAAAGAAACTTGAGAAAGGTGAATCATCTGCTAGGTCTCTAGGGCTTGAAATGCCCGCACCTTCAATTCCTTCTCCACTTACTACTCTTGAGGTACCCAAATTATTGTTCGAAAATCATACAATCTTTGGTAAGTGAATTGATGTTTACAAACACTGCTCACTAGCAGGCCCGGTTTTTAGGGTAGGCAAGGTCTGCAATTGCCTAGGGCCCAAAATACAAGGGGCCCAAAATATATAAATATACTTTAATAATTTTTTTTAAAAAAATAAACTTAACCTTTTCAGAATTCATGCGTGATTGAATGAATACACTGATACCGTCGCATTCCATTTACTACTCCTTCATCCCTGACTTTCCATATTCTAATTCACTTCTTGAAATTGTTTTCTTCTCGACTAAATCAACTCATTTCCCAATTTTCATTGCTATTCATATATGGTTGATATTCCCATTTAAGCTCTTTAATTTTTGTTCCCAATTTCATTTATTATTATCATTATCCCCATTTTTCAATTAAAAACCCACAGATTCGTTTTGCTCTGGCTCACTGGCTGTCGACCTGTCGTCGTCCTCTTTCAATTTTTCTCCGGTATGAATCTGTCCTAATCTATCATTTTTATTGTTTTTTGTTTGATTATTTTAGAGTTTTTGATAGATTTTTAATTCGAATATCAATGGATTTTTTTTCTTCTCGAAAGTTTTAATGCCTCTTGAATTCGAACCCATGAACATGTACTCCAAACAAACAAAGAAAATTTGAGGATTCAAAGTTGATTTCTTCTCTTTTTGTTCTAGTTATTCAAGCTAAGTGTACTGTAGGTTTTTGTAAACTTTTGTTGATTAATTTTTTCCCAATTTGATTCATTTTTTTTCAACCTAACAGTTTTTCCAATAATATTTTGATGCAATAAAAAAGTTTTATTATATCAAGGATAAACGTTTATAGTTTAAACTCTAATTCTTCTACTTTTAAGTATTCAATAACAAATTAATTAGACTTATAAATGACATATTTAGCTTCGACCTTAATATAGATGAAAGTAGAGTTAAATAAATTCTGCTATAGGGAGTAACTCTAAAAAATATATGTAATTTTGATATAAATGTCATTGCTTGATTGGTTATAATCCTCTTTTAAGTAGTTTTTAAAATGAAAATGAATATGAAAAAAACATAACAAAAATTCCACTTACGAACTTATCAAAAGAAATACTATAAAAAATAATAGTAGTGATTGCAATGAAAGATTTTATATTGAAATTTAATATCATAGACATAAATTCTGGATAAAATATATCTCCAAAATTAGGTTAATGTCACTCTTGTAACTAGTAATGTCAGATGTATGCCATAAACGAAAATTGGCCATAAACGAAAATTGGTTTCAATTTTATGTTGATTATCTCTTATGTTTTTCAATTGTTTTACTTTTTGTTGTTTATTTTCACAGAAAAATTGATTAAAATATTGCATTGTATAGTTATGATGAGTAGTTTTACAAGGGTTGATGAGTTAATGTAGATTAATTTTATTACAAGGGTTGATGAGTTAATGTAGATTAATTTTATTTTTATAGTCAATTCGGTGTTTTCCAATTAAATACTTGTTAACATTTCTTATTTGTATTGTTGAAATTACATTTAAATTCATTGTAAAAGGGGCCTATTTTTATTATTTTGCCTAGGGCCCAAGATATCTAAGGAACGACACTGCTCACTAGGGATGGGCATTTAAGGGTATGGGTAGGGTTCAGACTAGGGATGGTCACCGCTCCTTTTTTAAGGGTCTGGGTCTTATTTTTTGAGATCTGATCCGGGTTGGATCTGGATCTAAAAAATATTTGGCGGGTCGGGGTTCGGGTCCAATATCCGGACCCTGGACCCGCCTCTTGGACCCTTATAAATATTAAATTGTCCGGGTCAAATATCTGTAGTCATGCTATTTGCTAAGTGTTAACCCAAGTACCCTTATTTCATGGACTCGAACTAGTGTTTATAATAAATTTTAAGCTGTATATTGGTGATGTTATGCGAGTTTAGATGTTAAATTAATATTAAATATTTATAAAATACGATAATAACTCTCTTACAAATATACGAAAAATACAATTACTTACAAATGTTTCAAATTTGACAAATCAAAGAGACTTATTTTGGACCCACTAAGCACCCATTAAGGACCCTAGACCCATCAGATTCGAAGGGTCCGGGTTTGAGTCTGAAAATTTTAGACCTTTAGGGTCCGGATCCGGGTCTGGATTTCAAAAAATTAAAAGGGTCCGGGTCCGGGTCTAGTTGGACTCGGTCCAGACCCAGACCCTAATATTAAGGGTCCAAAAAGTTAGACCCAGACCCTTAGGGTCTAGAACCATACCCTAAAAAGCTTATTTTTTGAGTGAGATTAAAAGGTCTAAAAAATAAACCCTAATGTGGACCCTAATCTGAACCCTTATGAGACTCTTAGGGTCTAGATTCCTAAAATCCATAAATCTTTAGTTGAAACTTTCTAAAGCAATAATAATTTCAACACCAAACTTAAAAATGTTAAACCAAATCCAAAACACAAAAACATTAAACTTTAAAAACATTAAACTTTCTAAATCACTTAAATTCAAGTTACAAAATCCAAAATACAAAAACATTAAATCAAATCAAGCAAACTTCAGTGTTTCATCATCCTTGTAAATTTCCAATCCTCTTTGTGATTTTCACGAGTACTAAGCCTACAAAAGCAAACCATCAACCAAATCAAACAGATATTGATTTGTGTTAAAATTCTAACTAAAATGTAGAGATGAACCTGTTAACCAGAATCTTAACCATTTTCTAAATGCTGCACTCCTTCCTCTAATCATGTGGGTCGTCATCAAGATCCTATAAACATTTATAAAAAAGCGAATTTGAAATGAAAAACTTAAATTAAAATAGTATATTTATGAAGTATATTTTATAAAGTTTATGTTAAAAATAAAATACCAAATTTATGATATCAACTACTTCACCATCGCCTTCAACATCAAAATCTTCATTTATAGTTGAACAACCATGAACGTTTTCTGATGTACCTTTAAATGAAACCACAAAAACAAATGAATGAATGTTATACAACTACACTAGCACTTATCCTTAAACTATAAAAAGCGAGCAACATATCTTCACTGTTCACATTTTGAAAATGAACAGTGAAATTGCCACGTCAGGTTTGCTTTTCTTATTTTCCTTTCTCCCTTTTATCTTTCATCCATCCCATGCATTGTACTCTGTAATTTTACACTGATTACCTCCTTCCCTTTTCTCTCTTTCTCTCACTTTTGCATTGTCTGTAATTTTACGCTGATTACAGCCTTCCCTTTTTTCTCTTTCTCTCTCTTTTGCAGGTTTTGATTCTTTCAACACGCCATTTCAGAGTTTGCTCTCAATCTGATCTTCTCATTCATTCAGCAAAATCGTTACTAATTGATGATGGTACTCATCTTCTCTGTTCTATAGATTTGGATCTTCATTCTGTTAAGTTTTTTCTATCTCCTTTTCTGTTTGATGTTTTTTGGGGTTTGAGAAAATTTTAGTTAGGGTTTATCATCGATGGAATTTTTCGTTGGAAACTTTTAGGTACTTTTTTTTGTTTTTAGTCGGAATTCCTTTTTAGTAGATTTTCATTTTAGTTTTGGTTTTCATTTTAATTCTCCATCATTATTCTCATTTGATTTTCATTTTAGTTTTGGTTTTCATTGTAGCTTTACATTTAATTTCAGTTTGGTTTGATTTTCTTTTGATTTTTCATATAATTTTGATTTTGATTTCGATTTTAATTTTGATTTTTCATTTTTCAATTCAGGAATTGCAGATGAAGAGTTGTGTAGATTTTCCTATTTCTTATTTAAAACAGTAGTTTTTCTTGGGAATTTCAATTTGCTCAAATGAGTTTGTGCACATGGTAACATTTTTTTTTCAATTTAGTCTTTTTTTTATATATTTCTTTTCAGAATTTCAATTGTTGTTGTTTGATGATATACCTTGCTTCATCTCGTCCACAAATTCTAATGAACAAAGTTAAATTTCGATTGTTTTTTTTTTCAGATCTACTCTTGATTTATCTCTTTTTCCTTTAAAAGTAAGTTCTTTCTCCAATTACCCATTTTTTCTCATTTTCTGGTCCTCGCTTGATCTCGTCCTCCATTCTCTCATTTTCTGGTCCTCCATTCTCTCATTTTCTCGATCCCATCTTACCATTTGGTCTGGTATGTGTTTCTTTCTTTTTTTTTTTGATTTTTTTTGCTATCTAGGGTTTTGATAGTTGTGTAATTTGTTGGTTTTTGTTTCTTTGATTATTTGTTGAACACAATTTTAGATGATTTCAGATATTTTTCCACTGTTTGAATAATAAATTAAATATTTAAATTTTCTGTCATCTTTGCTGTCTTTGGGATTGAATTGAGGAGGAAGGATTTTCACTTTTGTTTCATAAATTATTTTATTAATCAATACTTTTTTTTGAATGTTTAATTGTATGCAAAGGTTAAATATGAGAAATAACAACGATTTTCCAACTTATGACATTGTTGTAATATTATCTTTACTCTATTCTTTTTTTTTTGGTTTGGATGAACTGGAGTTTTTTATTTATTAGAAGCAAATTTTATCATTTTGTAGCCTTGGCATTGGGCTTTTTAGAGCAGATAGTTTATGGAATAATGATTTGCTTTTCATTCTCCTTAATTTGTAGTTTATGGCCTTTAATGTTTTTAAATGATAGTTTACTAGAAGTTGATTTTGTTTTTTTTGTTCTTTGAGGTTGAAGTTTTCATTATTATCATTTAATGTCTGATAGTAGTTTGTTACTGGTACTACCAGTATCCGTTTTTGTTCTTTGAGGTTGAAGTTAGCAGTTTTTGTTAGAGAAATAAAGTTTTATTAGGGTGTGTTTTAGAATTTTGGTTTCTATATGCCTTATTTTTATGCTAAAATGATGTATTATTTCAAGACAATAGTGGGTTCTGTGAAAGTTGTAATTTCATGTTTTCAGTGACAAGGTGAATGCTAGGAATTGTTGCTGGATAAACTAGAAATCTTGATTGTTGTAAACTTTGAAAGTTGTAAGTTCATCCTTGTGATGAAAGGGGACTGACAAATGAAGCTCTTTAGATTCAAACTATTGAGTGATTTACCAATATTTCTAACTTCAAAGAATCTCATTCGTTTTAAGGAACTAACACCTTTGTCTTACAGGTTGCTTAACACATCAAATGGTATACTACTCCCATCCAAACAAGAAGATATCAATTCCCCACTTCCCAAATAGATTATCGGATCCCTTAAGGCGGTAAAGTTCATTGAAAAAAGGCACTTCAATGTCTCATTCAGTCGTGCAGCCATTGAGCTTATAGCAGAAAGGGAGAGCACAATTGCCTAGGTTATCGGTACAGTTCTCAACAAGATGTACAATGTCACCTTTACCATTGGAGATGCTAAGAATTGATGCAAAGGATCCATGTTAGTGGAAGCATTTGCTGGGAAGGATACTCTAAAAGCACCCTTCTTATCCCAAGGGCTGGGGAGGTCCAAAACAGTTAGTATGAGGTTCAAAGCAACCTTGACTAGGTTTCGACTTACTTTCTACAACTCCTTCTATTACAGCAAGGCTGATTAGTACGAATACGTTTTGATGAAGTTAGCGTTTTCCCCACTATTTAGATATTATGTTAATTGTCATGCTATGCTTGAAGAATATGTAGTGCCATTCTTTAAATTTCTAGGCGTGTTCTATTGAGTATCAGTGAGGAATTATCAACAACTCTATATATAGACCAACATTAGCATGGGAGCAGCACAAATAATTTACATTCATACTTAACAATATATGAACATATGGTTTTTTGTTCTTTAAAAATATTGACAATATCTAATTACGTACATTATAATGAGAAACTTCATAAAACAAGTTCCCATTTCAGCTCATGGCATATGAATAGAGCTAGCAATTAGTATAAGTTGTGATGTATCTCTGGTTAAACATTGTTTGTTTCTAATTCACAACTACATAATATTAAGTGATTAAGTGACAAACAAAATTGATTATGTCTTGTAAAATGCAATATTTGTATAGAAAAATAAATTATTATGTATATTCAACACAAATATTTACTTAACTACTTTTTAAAATTGAATTATGTAAAATATTATCAAGAAACCCGAGAGTATAACTTGGGGGACCGCGTGCGAAGCACGCGGCCCCACAACTAGTTGAGAAAAATATAAGGAAAAATAAAGTAGAAAGTGTATTACCTTTAACGGCCCGTTTGGTAGGTGGTAATAACTCGCGTGAATGGGAATGAAAAATTAGTGTAATTTTGGTTGAAAAATCTCTTGGCTTCCTTGATGGCTATACTTGACAACCTTCAATCATCTCATTTTATTTATAAAATTCATTCCAATGCATTACCAATGGGAGAGGTGGTATTAGGTGGTAATGGAAATTTGTGAACAAAAAAATTTTTTTGTGATCAAAGTTTCATTACCATGGGAATGACATGAAAGTTTTGATGAAATTTTACTCTATAAATCATTCTCATTACCACAATTTAGTACTACTAACCAAACGGGCCCTTAAGGTCTTCGGTCATCCAATTTTGCAAACACATAAGTGCTTCTACAGTATGGGAATGGAGTCTACATCTGTGTGGACTAACTACTCTTCCTCCCGTACTAAAAGCACTTTCTGATGCCACATTCGAGATGGGTATAACAAGAATGTCCCTTGCAATCTTTCTTAAAATTGGATATTTATCATTCTTACTCCACCATTTAAGAACATCAAATTCTTCATCTTCCGGTAGTGGTTCACCGGCTAAATAATGATCCACTTCAAAGATTGGGTCTACTTTCTTTGTGGTAGTCTTAGCAATTTTATTTTGCGCCCATAAATCCCACCCACTCTTTGAAGAAGATTGCACAGGTACCCTTTTCTTGGAAATTTGACTAAGTAACTCATAATCCTCATTCTTATTCTCTTGGTACTCATAAACTAGCATATCAAGAAGCTTTCTAATTCTTTCAATTTGCACCTCAGGCTCAGCTTCATCATCATAAAACAAGTCAAAATAAAACTTAATGCAATCCATTTTGTTTCTTGGATCTAAACTAGATGCAACAGCTAACAATCCATTAATGTCTTCCCAATACTTGTCAAATTTTTCTTGCATTTTTTGAGCCATACACTTAATAACTTCCACATCACATTCTAACCATTGTTTTAAAACAACTTTAATTTCATAAATACGTCGAAAAAACAAATTAATGGTAGTGTATTTCCTTCCGGAAAATACAAGAGTTGTATCATAAAAAATCTCCAACTTCTCACACACAAGAGTAGCTAAAGTCCAATCTTCTTCACTAGGAACCTCAAATTTCATTCTTTTATTTAAACGTTTTAACCTCAAGAACACATCTTTAAAAGGCAAAACTGCTTGAAGCATTAAAAATGTAGAGTTCCACCTAGTCTTACAATCAAGAATAAGCCTCTTACTAGTACTTAAATTCAAAATGCGACATGCCTCTTCAAAATTTTCAATTCTTTTTGGTGTTAACATCCAAAATGAAACGCAGTCTCGAACTTTCTCAATTGCAGAACTAATCACATCTAACCCATCTTGCACAATAAGGATTAAAATATGAGCACTACATCTATTGTGCATAAACTTTCCACCCAACAGAAGTGAACTTTTCTCAAACTTATCCAATAAGATTCTCATCATAGCATCATTAGTACTACAATTATCAACAACCACAGAAGAAATTTTGTTCTCTAAAGAATATTGAGACAAACTATCCATCAAAACTTTAGCTAAAACTCCTTTTGAATGTGGACATGGAACATAACAAAACCTATATATAACATATATAAGCAAACAATATTTCAGAATTTCATAAAACAATACACAACATTTTAGGTTATAGTTTATAAATTATAGATCCTAAATTAGAAATTGACTTATTACCTCAAAGTACGGTTTCTAAGGATCCATTGTTGGTCGATAAAATGAGAAGTAATGACCATATAGCCTTTCTTTTGATTGGAGGCTGTCCACATATCGGTAGTAATTGAAACCTTACTCTCGTTATGCTCCAATAATGCCTTGAGTGCTTTTTTATCTTCATCATACATTTTCATGATATCACGCTTCAATGTTGCTCGAGATATCATCTTAAAAGAAGAATTGAGACCAAAAACAAATCGCCTAAACCCAATGTGGTCCACTATTGACAATGGGTACTTATGCATGATGACCATATGAGCTAAGTCTTTTCTTGATACATCTTGATTGAATACATCTTTCTTCATACTACCTAACTCTGACAAATTTGATCCATCTTTCTTCAATTGTGTTTGGCTAGTAGGAGTAAGTCGTAAGTGTCTCCCGGGACATGACTTCGTAGCATGCTTGTGAAGGTGTGAAGTGCCCTTATTACCACCTGCTGTAAGTTCGACTTGACAATACTTGCACTTTGCCCTTTTCAAAACACCATCGTCATGATCTTGTCAAATAGTTGCCATACAGATGAAATATTTTTCCTATTGGATGTTCCACTTGTATATGTAGACTTTGAAGAAGTTGTATTATTATCCACTTTATCATGATATACCTCTTGGTCTACACTTAAATTGGCAAAGTTCTCATATGCATCAAAGTCTTTAGAGCCGATTTGAGATTGCAAATCATCCATTATTTCTGGCAAAACCAACGCAAGAGGACAACAAAAAAATTGAGAATTCAAAGAAAAAAGTTGGGATTTTAATATCACATTACATAATTTCTCATACATTGTTTATAAAGCACTATCAATCTTTTTTTACAGGTAATTTCAAAGTGAATATAAATTTCTCAAGCTATTGTTTGTTTACTGGAATAACCAAAATTATGCTAAAACATATAAACCATAAAATTATGCTAAAACATTCAAAACCATAAAATTATGCTAAAAGTTTAGAGTGTAATTATGAAGAAAATGACTGCCGGCACGCAAACGAAAGGATTAGTATGGTTTAGTCATCCTTGTTTTGAGGATAAACTTACAGTTAGGTCCAAATTCTCCTACTACTTATAGTGCTAAACCTAAATTAATTGAATGAGAGATCCAAATTTTGAAGATAAACTTACAAGAACAACCGAAGAAAGCAATGGATTGTGGTCTGTGGACGCAGGCGACTGCCGACACGCAAACGAAAGCTAGGGAGGTGGCCGGAATTATAGGTAGGAGGCAATGGCGAGTCAGCGACGGCGATGGAGATTGGCCGGAAAAATTACGAAGAAGACAGAAAGGGGAATACAGGGGAGAGGAGAGAGAAAATAAAAGTGGAAAGGGAGAGAAAATAAAACCCTAAAATGCTCTCCAAGACAAAAATAAAAAAATTAAAAGGGTCTAAGGGTCCACTCTGGGTCTACCCGGACCCGGACCCGGACCCGGACCCAGACCCTTATAATATTTTTAAGACCCGGACCAGGACCCAGACCCTTAGGGTCCAAAAAAATAGACCCTTACCCTTAAAAAAGGGTAGGGTCCTAATAGGGTCTAGGACCCTTGCCCATTCCTAATGCTCACTATCTTTTGTTGAGATTTTGGATTATACAATTTTCTTATTCGAAAATTTCAATGTTGTTTCCTCTTTTATTCAAACCTCATCAGGAAATTTATTGGACCCATGCTTACTTATCCTGTTCTGATCTTGTTAAAATGTTTTATTGCAATCCTTTACTAAAATTGATGGGTTTTCGACCTTGAGAAGTTATGTCAAGCGCAAAGAGATGATCATCTCTAAAACCCTAATTCATGAATTCTTCTAATTTTCAAATGATGTTTATGATTCAACTCCTAATTCTACGACCTTTGAACATGCAAATGATATGTTTGTTGTTTTTCACATTCTAATTTCTCTCCTACATACTCGTCAATTGTCCCACAATGGGTTGAATCTTTGTGGTAACTTGTTGCACACCTACCTAGTTAAAACTGTTTATTTATGTAACTTCTCATTTGAGTTACTTTTGAAGCTCACTTGATTTTAGTGTGGAAAGTGGTTACCGTAAAAACCATTAGATATGCCTACTTCATTCTCATCAATATGTGCTATTCTAGTTCATCATTTCAGAACATTATCCTTCCGTATGCCAAACTTTTTACATTGGTTATTGACCATTTGAATTTTTGGTTTGGAGGACGTAGATTACACTGGTCCTTAATCCTTCTCCAATAATAGTCTTCTCCCCTTGGAATAAGTGAAAGGTAAGTATGAGTTATACTCAAACTTATCTATTTCAAAAAAGGAAGACTTTCAAAAGATCCATGGGAACAAAATTTCTCGCATTGGATCACAAATCAAAGATTACACTACCCATTCCCGCCACCAGTTCCTTGACTCACAGGTGAGTGATATACTGATATCGAGTTATCCCTTCTAGAACTCCATGACAAGGTTTCCACTATGACCTTTATGCTTGACTCTTTTATGGAAGAAGTAAAGCGAATGGTAATCTAAAAGGCGAAAGTAGAAGAAGAGGAAAAGAAAAAAGAGGAGGAGGTTGCAGAAGAGGCAGTAGTGGAGAATGAAGGAGAAGAGGAGAAGGATGAAGACAAGGAAGAGAATAAAGACGAATAAAAGGTTGTTGCTCCTACTGTTCAAATGCTAGAATCTGTTCAGGCCACCCTATAACCAATTGGCGCTGCCTCACCATCCCTACCAAGGCCGAGGCTTTTAAAAAAAGGAAGACAAGGTCTAAGAAGTTATTTTATATAGATTTTGATAAACAATTCAGTTTTCACCAAACATTATTTTAGTTTTTGATGAACAATGTCCCAACATTTTGTGAATCCCTGTTTCTTTTTTAAGAAAGTCAAAAAAGGGGGAGAAACATTTTGGTTTGTAGTAACTTTATTCTTGCATCCAATACATTAGATGGTTATATGCTAAGCTTAATTAGTTTGATGGTCATATGCTTATTCCATATGCTTCATAGTTGTATATGCTTATGCATCATAGTTAGGGATGGTCACGGGTCCAAGACCCTGTTGGACCCGCCCCAGACCCACCCCTTTTTTAACTAAAGGGTCTGGGTTTTATTTTTTGAGACCCATCGGATTTGGGTCGGATCTGGATCTAAAAAATAATTGATAGGTCCGGGTTCGTGTTCAATATTCGGACCCTGGACCCGCCCCTTGGACCCTTATAAATATCAAATTGTCCATTTTTATTTGTCTTCTACGTATGAATTATGTCCTCAACACTTATTTTCTTTTTATATAATCATAATATATATAAATAATATATATGCTACTTGTTAAGTGTTAACCCAATTATCCTTATTTCATGGACTCAAACTAGTGTTTATAATAAAATTTAAGCGTATATTGGTGACGTTATGCGTCTTTTGATGTTAAATTAGTATTAACTATTTGTAACAAACGATAATAACTCTCTTACAAATATACGAAAAATACAATGACTTACAAATGTTTCAAATTTGACAAATCAAAGAGACTTATTTTAGACCCACTAAGGACCCATTAAGGACCCTTGACCCATCAGATTCGGAGGGTTCGGGTCCAGGTTTGAAAATTTTGGACCCTTAGGGTCTAGATCCGGGTCTGGATCTCAAAAAATTAAAAGGGTCCAGGTCCGGGTCTGGTTGGACCCTCTCTAGACTCGCCCCATGACCATCCCTAATCGTAGTTCTTCATGCTTATCACAATACATGCTTTAAAATTATATGTTTTAGGATTTGTTCATATGATCAATCCGTATGTTTTTCTTAAATTATACTCCCTCCAATTCACCACTAGAGTCCCATTTGTTTTAGCACTCTATCTAATTCACTTATTCAATCGTTAATATGTCTAATTGTGACTTAAAATTATGGAAAGTTGATATAAATAATCTTTGCATTGAGATGAATTAAACAAAATTCCACTTGAATATGTTTTAACTTATAGATTAATAATAAAATGCAAATTAAGAGTAAGATATGAATAGTGTCAAAAAACAAATGGGAACTTAATGGTGAATTGGAGGGAGTATATGCTTAGTTGTGCTTAATCGTTCTAGCTATGTTCATGATTTACGTGTCATTTATTTAGACTTTCCATGGGACATGGTTGGTTACTTGATTAATAGTAAACTATGATTAATAAGTAAACTATTTCATGTGATATATGTTCTATTTAGAGACTGAGTTTAAAGTTTTAGAAACTTGTTGTTTTATACTTGGTGCTGAAATTACATGAATTATAAATTTATTTAAGTCACTACTACAAATCATCACTTGTGCCACTAATTATGCCACGGGAATTCAAAATTCGTGGCAAATTTTGATCTTGTCACGGGAAAAATAGGTTTCAAGACAATATCACAACCATACCCAAGTTTTTTGCCACGGGCAAATATAATCGTGGCAAAGATGCACTTGTGCCACAAGTTATGCCACGGGTAAATATATACCGTGGCAAACAAACACTTTTGCCACGGGTAAATTAATATCGTGGCAAACAAGCACTTGCGCCACAAATCTTGCCACGGGAAATTTAATTTTTTTGTGGCAAACAAAAGTTGCACTATGTCACAACAAAATATTTATCTGACAAAAAATTTGTGCCACAAATTATGTCTCGGGTAAATACTTATGATGGAAAATAAAGACTTATAGGCCACGATTAAATAGCTATTGTGTGATTGTGTTATAAATTAGACACCTAAATTTGAATTATTCTTAAGTTTTGATCTTGCCATAGATAGTATATTTTAAAAGAAAATTTTAAGAATAAAAAGTTTATCAATTATTTGAATTTCAAAATCTTCATTCAACTTAATTAGTTCTATATTTGTTAGAAAAAAAAGTCATTGTTTTTCCTTGTCTTTTAATTTAATATAAGAAAAAAAAAATTCTATAAACAATTATTCAATTTAATACTCATACTAGACCTTAAACAATAATTTTAGGTAAGATTAAAGTATTTTCAACAAAAATAGAGAAAGGTTGTTTCTAACCTATTCTAAGACTTTTCCAATTTTTTAATAAGTGAAAATCAGATCTTATCATCTTCTTAAATTCAAGAACACATGAAAAATGTTTTTTTCAATCTCTAAACGTGACTATACAAAAACACGGAAATTCCAACTAAAATTTTCTAACTAATTTTCCGACTGACAAGCGTTAGTCGTAATTTCCGACTAAATTGCTACTAAATCAATTTTAAGTCGGAATTTTAAATTGAAAAAAATGTATAACTAATAATATAGTAATATACGACTAATAATATCGTAATATATTAATAACTGATAAATTTTGCCAAAAAAAATAACTGATAAATATTATCTAAGTAATATATATTAATACGAGTAATATTATTTTAACATACGACTAATTTTGTTATATTTAGGAATATTAGTTGACAAAATGAATTTTAATTTTGCAACTAATTTTTTTCAATTAATTATAATTTTTTTTAACTTACTTTTAATTATTTTGTTCAACTAGTTAATAATAATAATAATAATAATAATAATAATAATAATAATAATAATAATAATAATAATAATGCACTAAGTGGTAGGAGTGTTATTTTATAAGTATAATAACATAATTTAAGTTATCACGAAATAACTTATGGCCTAGTGGTTGGAGTGTTGGTATGCCAACTTGAAGGTCTTGTAATCAAATCCTACCCAAGGCATTTGTGTGGAAGAAATATTACTGATTGTTAACATTAAATTCATACTACTAGTTGAATTTCCTTGTTTACGAGTCTAGTGTATAAATGATTTGTAGCCATGTGTGGTGCACCTGGTAGACGAATATAATTTATAATAATTCACTTTATGTGACAGAAGAATATGATTAGCCACGGGTTATGCTTGTGGCAAAACAATATAATTAGCCATGGGATCTACCGTGGCAAGAAAAAGAGTTTTTGCCACAACCATAATTTTCCCGTGGCAACAATCTAGCCACGATCACTTGTGCCACGGTAGTCTCTAACAAAAATTCCCGTGGCTAGACATCATAGCCATGGGTAATTCTTACTTGTGCCACAACTGCTACTGTGGCACAAGTGATGATTTGTAGTAGTGAGTAATTATACTTATCATGATTGAACCTTTTTGCACATAGTAATTTGATTTAAAAAAAGAATATGATTTCGACTTTAATTAAGGGGGAGATTGAACACTCAATTTCTTTCAGTTATGATCATATTAAATTAGTTAATAAATTAAGTAATTACATTTAGTTGATTAATAAGTCAAAAATCATATTGAGTAATAAATTTTTTTGAAGGGTATTAAAATATGTTTAGTCTAATAATGTGTCACGTTTGAATTTAGTCTTATGTTTTATAAGTTAAATTAATTAGACTAAGTAATACTTATGTTTTAATTACACGATTTTATATTGGCTAAAATTGAAATATGTAAGTTACTTGATGAATATGACTATTTGTGTTAAATATAGACCTTCCTAAAAATGTGCAACCGATTTCCTTAGTTTATTGATGTGTTATCAAACGTTCCTACATTTTAGGAAATTTTTCTGAAAGTTCTAAAGTCTTTATTATTAAACGCTTTTAAAGTCTAAAAATAGATCAATCTAAGCTATGATAAATTGAGTTAAATTGAACTTATAGGAATAATTGTAATATCTCTTGGTTATTGCTATTTTTAGAACTAACTTGACATGATTGACTATGTCTTAAGGATGTCCCAAAATAGCTTAGCGTGTTGGTCAAGAAGTTCAAAGGATCTTATAGTTACTTGCAGTCTATGACTTTTACTCTCAATTCCAATATATACAAAGAGAGACAAATGAGGAAAATATTGAGGAGATGAATCAAGTTATTTACAACGACTAGTTAAGGAGGCGTCCTATATATTGAAGCTTCATCAAAATTTAGAGAACTTACCTACAAATTCCTATCTATTTTTCTAAGTCTTAAACTCCAAAAAGAGTTGTAATATTGTTCTTCATTAGTTTTCTATTTCTGATAATTATAATAGGTCATAGATCCAAGAGAGTTAGAATAGATTTGTAATTTTAAATAAGGCTCTTATTTTAGAATACTTTTGAAAATAATCAATTTTTTTTTCTTTTATGTGAGATTCGGTTTAAGTATTTTATTAAAGCGAACTTGTAGATCGTTCTTCAAGTGGAAGAACGTAGCGAAGTTAGAGAAATCTTCTTAGTAGTCTATGTTCCATTAATAAAAGAGGTTTAAATCCTATGTGTAGGAAATGAATCCATGGGCAGGGAGTAGGCTATTGATAGCTGAACCTCGATAAGACATTGTTTGTCTTGTCTACACTTCATTTCCGCACTTAAGTTTTAAATTTGTTGTTCAATCTAAGAATACTCTCTGGAAAACTGTTTGAAATGTCTCACAAGCTCTAGAACTAACAATCAAAGATAAATTTAAACAGCATCCCCCCTCTAGAGAGTAATCAATCTTTTTCTCAAGATCTAATTGTTCCACTTAGATCAAGATTAATGGCGTGCTAGCACCAGGAAAATCAATGAAAGAAGAATCAAATTTTCTATTTCTATTTTCTCTTTTCCATTCTATCTATTTGACTACCAGACCTATTTATACTAAAATAAATTCTAATTGAAAACTTTTTTTCCAAAAAATCTTTATATTGGACTATTAAGGGTAATTGAGTACTTTCACTTTAATATTATGAACGAAGTCAAAATTAATCATTTATTTATTTGACCTCTTAGGATTTACATTTAATTCTATTTGATACAATCTCATTAATCCAAAAACGTATGTATTCTTTAGCAAGTAACGTGCGTATATTTAATGTACAACTTATATCTCCATATTACTCCTACATTTAATGCGTATTGTTAGATTGTTCTTCAGACCCAATAATTTAATATCGTTAGTAATGGGGAAGGGTTGGTGGCCTTGAGAGGGTGGGGAAAGAGGCAGGGTGGGGCAGTTGGGGTTGGAGATCGTTGCCTTCAGACCCAACTTACTATCATTAGTGTAACCTGTAAGGGATATTAGAGGGAAACACCTCTTCAAATTGGTATTATTCACGGTGAATCAAAAGTTGGTAGTATTGTGGGGAAAATAATTGTTCTATTATTCACGATAATTTTTTTATAATCATTAGAAAGTATATAATTTTTTCTCTTTGAACATGATTAGGGATGGCAACATTCGAATCTAGACCCAATCCAAGTCAATTGGGATCCAAAAATGTTTTTAAGGGGGGATTCGGATTCATATTCAAATCTACGAGTCCAATTTGTAGGGGTCTAGATCTCGATCCATGAATCATATAAATCCAGGATAAGGTCCAATTCCCAAACTGCTCCAAATTTATATATGTTTACAAATTTGATTACATTTTATTGGTATTGCGATAGCGATAGAGTTTCAGACTATAACTAAGAATGATAATACATGAAACAATTAAGAATAATTTCCTAATCACAGTTTTTAGATTAAAGACTTTTGCAAATTACACTATTCATACCAGGTAGTGGATTCAAGCTAATCAACCTACTAATGATCGTTATCCTTAATTGCTTTTGATTTTTATAATTTTTTGATTTAATTAAAAAACCTCCCACCAACCTAAGTACAACCCACCCCTCCATGTCCAACACCTTCCTGGTAGCCTTTCTCTTCTTGTGACCCATATTTAAGAAACTCACCCTCTTCTTCAAGCTTGAGCTCTCAACAATGGTAAATATCTTCTCCCTCACAACCCAACTTCAATTAAAAATCTATTGAGTTATAAGATACACCTCCTTAATTGTTATATTAAAGTAATTTTATGTTTACGATGTTGGTAATATTTAGTCAGTTATTTTGTAACTAACTATCTAGCAACTTCTTTGCCTCTTTGTATTGCTCTATATATATGAGCATTCTCTTTCCTTTGTTTCAATAAGACAAAATAGATTTTCCGTTACATTTTCTTTGTTCTTGTTCTGATTTTGTTATCTTCAAAGCCCATTGTAACATGGTACCAAAGCAGGATTGATCTACTTCATTTCTATATTCTTCTCAACCTTAGTTCAACGTGCCAAAAGTTGCAACTACTGTGGATTATACACAAAACCCATCATCTATGTACTATTTTCCTCCTACAAATCTTGCAAATACTTAATGGGTCTCGATTCTTTTTTATGTGACAGGAATTTGTGATTGGAAGAGATGAGTGATGATTTATTTGTCAGCCAGAATAAAGTAGGAATCATAGATGGCTCTCTTTCAAGCCTTATCAAAAAAAGAAGCTGAACAAAAGGTTTAGGACAGATGTAATAACATTGTAATTGGATGGATGATTGCCTCTTTAGATAGGATGACTGCTAACAGTAGTATGTACTATAAAACTGCTAGAGAAATTTGGTATAAATTGAAGAAAGATTTGGAAAGACGAGTACGACACAATTATACTACACTAAAGAATAGCTTTTCAATGCTAATTAAGAACTTGAAATGAATATTACTCAGTTTTATGTGAAAATGAAAGCAATATGGGATGAGATAGATAACGTTAATCCACCATAGACATGGATTTACGAAAAGTATACATGTGACTTATCAGGGAGAGTTAATATAGAAAAAAAAAATATCACAGACTATTTCCTTTCTTGATTAAAATTAATGAACATATGCACATTTTAGATGAAGCATCTTAATGATGCTAGAGCTTCCAAACTATAATATGCATATCACATGCTAGTACAGGAATGAACAGAAAAAGAGATAAGTAAAAGTCATGTGATTTCTAGTGAGTCTCTTGCATTTGTGTTAGACAAAAAAAAGATCACATGAAAGATACCTAAAGCATGGGATCACCAATGAATTTGAAAGGAGTTCAGCATACGGACAAAGCAATGGGAGTCGTAAGAACTACAACCAACTTTATTGTGATCACTGCAAATTTAATGGACATACAAAAGATGAATGATATCAGTTGTGCGGATACCTACCCAATCATAAATACCATCAAAATAAAATGACAACTACATGTTTGCAAAATGATGGTCCAATGGAAAAAACCATAAAAGTTGATCTTGAGAGTACACATATGAGTATGGTGTAGTTTCAAAGTCTCTTGCGCTTTCTTGTCTAACATAGCAGGTACCTTTTGCCTATTGTCTGAAAACGCTTCCATTTCTTGGATTATTGATGGCGGAGTTACGAACCATATGTGTAATCGACGTAATCTTTTTGTTAATCTCCAAAAATTACAAGGATTTATTCATCATATATTAATTTCAAATTGTAGAAAGGTTAAGGTCCTTAATATAGAAGACAGAAAATTAACAAAGGATATTATATTATATAATGTGCTTTATGCTCTAGATTTTCAATTTAGTCTTATATCTATTTCTAGGCTTTGTTCTGATTTAAATGTTTCTATAACCTTTGCTAATGAGTGTGTTGTTCAGGGCCATGTGATAAAGTGATGACGGGTTTTCTAACGCGTCGTTTAACGCTAGAAGCCTTGGTTAATCAAACACATTTATAAACACCCTAAATACAACTATAGCTAGTATAGAGGTAAGTTGGGGATCGAACCACAAGGAACAAGGGCAAAAGAGATTATGTGTTAGGTGTAGAGGAATAGAGTGTGTGTATGGAGGAGGGTATTTTAAGCTAAACTAGGGAAATCAAATAAACAAGATTTAGAATGACAACAAGAAACAAACGGGGTTGGTGAGGATTCACCTTGGGTCGATACTATGTTCTCATACAAAGCTAGGTCAAGGGAGATCGAGCGTGGCTCAGTCGAGACACTCAAGATGGCATGGGGAAGTTGATGACCTATGTCTCACAAGGGAGTGGCAGGACAAGATATGCATCATTCACCAAACCTAGGGTTTCACCAAACCAAAACCCCTAAGAAATCTACTCTAGCATATTGAAGGTGAAAATAACTAAGAACAAGAAGGAAAGCATGTATGTAAACATTAGGGCAAGAAAGAAATCAACAATAATGAAAGATAGAACAATAACTCTAACTACCAACTACACTAGAAAGCATTAAGAACAACAATAACAAGATTGAAAGGTAAATGAACAAGATTTAAAGCAATAAATGAAGCATGAAAGGAGAAAGCATTAAATGACATAAATGAAAGACAAACTATGTAAATGAAAGCAATAAAGAAAGAAGACTTACATAAACATGAAAGGAAATGAAAGATACAAAGCTTGAATGTAAATGAGAAAGCAATAAATCTCTAATCTAGGGCATGGAAATGAAAGAAAGCAATAAAAGTGATGTTTAATAGAAGAGAGGGTTTCTATCTATCAAAGCATGAGGTTTAGGTTCATAAAAGTGCCCTTATATAGGCTACTAGAAGTGGGAACAAAAGCCCTAAAAAGATCCTACGTGGCAAGCTTCGAAGAGAAAACTAATCGCGGGAAAAAGCCGCCATTCGCCCGAAGCTGGGGGCAGATTCGCCCGAATCCAACCCATTCGATCGAATGTGGGTCGAATTCGGTATTTCCAGTAACATTTGCATTTGGGAGCTTCAGGTAAGATTCAACCGAATTGCATTATGGCTTCGCTCGAATCCGGGCCTTCGACCGAATGTGACTTAAATTCGGGTAAAACAGTAGGCTTTGGCTTTGGAAATGGGCTGCTGTGCTTGCATTCGACCGAACCTTCATAGGATTCGACATAGGATTCGACCGAATCTCAGTGTTCTTGGCCATTTGCACTATCTTTTGAGCATCAATTGATTCCCGACCTTCGCGATTACTTTGGGGACAATCCGAAACACTTGCGAGAGCCTCGAAACATGTGCCACTTCTTTGACTTTGAAGTCTAAGCCTCGAACTCGATTTGATTTACCTCGAAATCTCCCGAAAACACCTAAAATGAACTCTAAACACCATGGTGACAAGAACAAGGTAAAATCGAGTGTAAATCATATAAAACCAATGTAAAACAACGAGATTCGACACCAAAGTAGGGCCATAAATGTGCTCTAAATCGAGCACATCATAAAGGCAACCATTACTATTGGTAGATAAACACATGGATTGTACTATACAGATACTGGTAATCACAAGATTCAAGACAACCTTGATGGCTCTTGCATGACTGCCACCTATTGTACCAAGAAAATAAGTTTTTAGCATGCTAAACTACTTCATCTTAGACTTAGACATTTATGTTTGAAACATTTTAAAATGCTGTATCCAAATATTGATACCAATTCTTTCAAGAATTCTTTTATATGCACAATATATCCAGCAACAAAACAATTCCTAATCCTGTTGAAAATCAGTTTAATTCTCATGTTCAAGTCTTAAGTATTGATAATTTTAAGGAACTTTGTGAGGGACAATCTCTAAAAATTTATCAAACTAATGGTATTGAACACCTAAGTTCTTATGTTCATACACTGCAACGAAATGCTATAATTGAACGCAAGCATAGACATTTACTTAAAGTGGCTCGTGCTTTAAAGTTTTAGTCCAATTTACCTACTCAGTTTTGGGGGGACTGTGTCTTAATTCCTTCATATATTAAATAGACTTCAGGTAGTGTTTGGCCAAGCTTTTTAAAACAACTTCTGCAACAGAATAGCTAAAACTTGGCCAAACACGGTGTTTCTGAGAAGTTGAAACAGTTTTGAAAAAAGCTAAAAACAGCTTCTACAAGGGTCAAGAGGAGAAGCTACAAATTGTAACTTCTGCTCCTAACTTCTCAAAAAGCTTCATACTTTTCTCATTTTATGTTAAAAAAATTCCTATATTTTCTCCAATACCTATGAAATTTTTTTATTACTTTTATTTTTCTTTTTCCATATTTTCCTCCAGAATTCAAAAATTTTTACTTCATTGTATAATTCATTTATTATCACAACCAATATCCCAATTACTTTTTTATTGAATATTATGCGATTAAATTACATCAAAATTTCATATATGTTTTATCTTTATATTTATTAACATATTTAAATATGTTTTTCTATATAGTAAATTATCAAATTTGGGATTTATTTTTATTTTCAATTACTTAATTTATAGTGTATTTAAATTTTTTTTCTGACATTATAATGATTATTTTTTAGTGTATGCTATATGTTTTTGGGTATTTCTATTAAAATGGATGCTTAAGACTCGACTATTTTTAAGTGTATGTTATATGTTTTTCCGTCATATAACAACACTAACGTTCAATAAACATAAGAAAAAAAGCCAAACACACAAATTGTATTTGTTTCCCAAAAACTCTTTCTAACAATATGAGGCCAAACACATCTGTTTCTAAAAAGTGATTCTCTAGAAACAGTTTCTATAGAATTACTTTTAAGAAACAAAAGTTGATTTTCAAAAGTTAGGCCAAACATACCCTAAATAGACTTCCTCTTTCATGCTTGAATTTCATTTCTTGATAGAGCTTTATTATTATATTATTTTATTATCTTTATTGTAGTTTTTAGTAGTCAATTATTAATAACTTCTACTTTATATGTAAATATTATTATCATTAGTATTAGTTAGTATAATTATTATTATTAATATTTTTATATTATTAGTATTATTATTTTTATTTTTATTGTAATTATTAGTTTTATTATTATTAAGTTTAATTTCAAGAAAGAAGGAAAGAAATGAAGGGGAAAGCAAAGCAGCAGTTAGTTGCGGCTGACGCGTTAAGTCTCGGCTCGCGCGTTAAGTCGCGGCCCGCGACCTGAGCGCCCAAGATTTTTAAAACTTGCCACTTTCACATTTTGCTTTTGGGATGTAATTCGATGTTATAAGCAGCAAGGTTGACGAAGAGGATGGCTCGAATCAGAGTAATGATGCTTTCTTTCTCCTCCTTATTAAGTAAGCTTTTGTAAATTACTCCCTCCGAATCATTTTAGATGTCCCATTTCCTTATTTGGCAAAATCATATCAATTGTCACATTTCCTTTTTGTCTATCTTTTTTTTACCTAAATATCACCATTTTTCCAATTCCTAATACCCCACTACCACCTTTACAATTAATTTAATCAATTAAAATACCCAACTACCACCTTTTTATTGGACCCCACTCAATCTTTAAAATCCGTGAAATCCCAAATGAGACATCTAAAATTATTCGGAGGGAGTAGTATTTAAAGCAATAGATTGTAATAGTTTGGGTTAGTTTTTAGTGAAGAAGAAGACAGATTAGTTCTCAAAATCTTAATTCATCTTAGGGTTGTTGTAATTGGGATAATCTTGAAAGCTTTTTCTTTTTTATACTTTTGAAAAAGATGGCCATTGTTGGCTAAGTTTCATCTAGAGGAAGGTTTTCTCTTTTGCCATTAAATGTAAGTCTTCCTCTCTTATTAATATGATCATCTTTAATAATTTCCTTGTTGTTGTGAATTGAATTGGTTAATTGGAATGCTTAGTTACAAATGGGTTTTCTAATTTGCTTGTTCACATGCTAGTGAATTGGATTGCTTTATCTAATTTGAGTTTAGTAGCAACAAGAATAATGTATGAAACTTGCTCTAGTTTATAAGTTATTTGAGAAGGATTATCATTGTGGTTAATTGTAATCTTACTTTATCTTATAATTCCATAAGTTTGTTGAATTGTTATAATGTATACTTGATGGTTTTCATTTATGCATTTATAATCAAGATAGCTTTTCCTTTCAATAGACTAGTTGATTGTGTTGATTTGGGAAGAATGAAAATTAATGTGTGAAATTGGAACACTTACAAGTATTCAAGAATCGTTTTCTTGTTCACAACCACATAGTCTTTGTTATTTGTTTTTAGTAAAATTAAACAAGATTGTTCATCACTCTACTTAACCCCCCTTTATATTAGTGTTCATATCTATAAGATAAACCTTAATCAATTTGAAGGTCCTACTTTCCCTTTGGATCGAACTTCTACTTACTACTATATCACTTAGTTGTTTCATATTTAGGAGTAGTTGTAATTTATTTTGACAAGCATAAATGACTGTGAAAACAGAGCTCTGTCATATTTAGCGCTGTTGCTGGGGAACTGTTTTGGTGCACCTTGATTGTGGTATATCTTATGATTGTATATGATAAATACCCGTGCTACTAACAAAGATATTTTGCAGTACGATCCTGAAATAGAAAGGACACTTTTTAGAATAAGGAAAGAAATTCGTGAGTGTTTTGAGGAACTCCCTTTCGAAGAGGCTGAATCAATGGCTAGAGAAAGATCATTACGAGAATTGAAAGCCCCTAATATAGAACATCAACTTTTGTATATTACATATCCTGCACAAGGAGAGGATTATACTTTTGAGATTAAATCAGGGCTTATTCATGTGTTGCCCACCTATCATGGTTCCAATGGTGAAGATCTAAACAAGTTTTTATCTGAATTCCATTTGATTTGTAGTAGTATGAACTATGAATCCAACTATGGCTTCCGATGATGTTGTCAAACTTAGGAAATTTCCTTTTGCTTTAAAAGATGCCGCTAAAGATTGGTTGTACTACTTGCCACCGGGTTGTATCATTACTTGGACGAATATGAAAAGACGTTTATTCGAGAAATATTTCCCTGCTTCTAAATCATCAACTTGAAGAAGGAAATTAGCAACATAGAGCGATGGTCAAATGAGTCTTTTTATGAGTATTGGGAGAGATTCAAGAGATTGTGTGCAAGTTGTCCTTACCATGGTTATTTCGATGATGATCTTATTTTGAACTTTTACAATGGTCTTTTGAATGATGAAATGCGAATGGTGAATGCAGTGAGTGGAGGTTCTTTCTTAAGCAAAATGCCTACTGCTGCTAGGGAGTTGCTTGAACAATTAGCTGAGGGTTCAAGACAATTTAGTAAAAGGGAAAATTCAAGGAAAACAAGTCTTGATGGTTCTAGCTCTAGTATTAAGGTTCACAAGTTAGAGAATAAGGTGGAGGCCCTTACTTCAATGATGAGGGATTTAATGGTGAAGAACAAAACTCAACAAGAAAAAGCTTGTGGAATATGTTCTTTAGATCATGCCACCGACACATGCCCACAACTTCAAGAGGAAACTTATGAAGAAGCAAATGGGATTTCAAGGTCAAAATCAGAATTTTCCAAGAAAGAATGATCCTTACTCCAACACCTATCATCCGAGGTATAAAGATCGTGTAAACTTTAGATAGAGGCCTCAAAATCATAATCCTAAAATCCACCATTTCAACAACAAAACCATCCACCATACCAACAACAACTCCACCAAAGACCACAGCAGCAACAACAACAAAAACAACAACAACATCAAGGTGTGAACCCGAGTTCTAGCATGACCACTAAAGATATGTTAAAGGTATTAACTCAAAATGTTTCCAATATGAAAACTCAGATTATTCAAAATCAAGAGGAAACAAGGTCAAGTATCAAAAATATTGAAAGGACAATAGGCCAAATTTCTAGAGTTGTGAGTAAGTTGGAAGTTAAGGAGTCTGATTGGTTGCCATCACAAACGAGCCAAACCCTCGACCCAATGTGACTGCCATTACCCTAAGGAGTGGTAAGGAGTTAGTAAGTAAGGAGAAACCCTTGGTGAGTGAGAAGGAAATTGAAGAAGAAATTGTGCTTAAAGAGCCACAAGAAAGGGAACAAAAACAAGAGGCATCAACATTAAAACCATCAATTCCATATGAGCCGTTTGTACCATTTCTAGAAGCATTAAAAGGAGCACAAAAATATGAGAATGACAAGGATATTTATGATGTCTTCCGGAAATGTGAAGTGAACATCCCACTTTTAGGGATCGCTTGGATTGAGAGTAAATATTTATGGGGTAATAAAAGTCAAAGTAGGAATTTAAGGTTAGTTAGGTAGATGATTAAAGGAATTTGATTGTTGAAAATGTGGAAGAATGAATTAGAAGATAATGAAAAAATAGAGAAAATAGCAATAAGTTCCCTTATTTTGGGGTATAAATTTACCCTAGGGGAAGGTGGAAGAATTCTTTAACTCCAAATGAGTGAAATCAAACTCTTTTTCTATTCATATTTTTTAATCTACTTCTATTCTACCTCTATCACAATTATTTCAATAACTTCATTTTAATATCTATTTACCTTTGTTAAATTAGTTTGACTTTTTTTACTACCTTAAATATTTACTCTCAATCCAAGCGACCCCTTAGATGTATTGAAGCAAATTCCAAGGTATGCAAACTTCTTGAAAGAATTGTGCACTACAAAGAGGAAGCAAAGGTTGAAGGGAGTACAAAAAGTGAAGGTGAGCGAGTATGTTTCCGCCATTTTTCAACAAAAACTTCCTCCAAAATGTGGAGATCCAGGTATGTTTACTATTACTTATGTTATTGGTGATATTACATTTCAAAAAGCTATGTTAGACTTAGGTGCTTCAATAAATATTATTCCATATTCATTGTATAAATCTTTGAAATTGGGTACCTTAGTTGAAACTGGAGTAGTAATACAACTTGTAGATCGTTCAAATGCATACTCGAAAGGTATAGTGAAAGATGTTTTAGTTAAAGTAGGTGACCTAATATTTCCTGCAAATTTCTATGTTTTAGAAATGGAATTTAATGAAAACTGCAAAAACAAAAATTGATGTGCATACTGGGTTACTTACAATGGAATTTAATGGTTGTCAAGTAGAATTTAACATTTATGATTCAATGAAGTATCCTACTGAGAATTTGACTTGTTATTCTATTGATATGATTGATGATATGTCTCAAGACTTGTTTAACATTGAATATGAGGATAAATTGAAGGTTGCAATTGAAAATGATCTCACTAGTGGAAAAAAGCAGATAGGCTACGGTTTTTTGGGGGTATAGGCTGCGGTTTTGACTCACAGCACTTGTAATAGCAGTAGATGAAAAAAGATTATTTGCTGCGGTCCTAAAAACCGCAGCCTATAGACTTTTTTTAGAACAAAAAAAAGGGACTAAAGGCTGCGGTTTTGCAAAAAACCGCATCCATTAGTCCATTTATTTTTTGTTTTTTTTTTCATTTCGTTTTATGCCGTGGATGAATGAATTTCTTTATCAGCACAAATCTTGCCAGGAGCAATAGCACAAAATCGAAAATGACACAATCTTTCCAGGAGAAGGAGCAGTAGCATTCATAATTTATAAATTTACAATTTAGGCATAAATTTAAAGTTTAAAATTAATATTATACTCCCTCCAATTCAATTGTGTTGTCCCATTTCCTTATTGGGACAACTCACTTCAATTGTCCCATTTTCTTTTTTCTCTATTTTTTTTACCTAAATACCCTCACTTTTCTTATTCCCAATACCCCACTACCACCTTTACAATTAATTTAATCAAATTAAAACCCCAATTTTCCAATTTTCAATACCCAATTACCACCTTTACAATTAATTTAATCAATTAAAATACCCAACTACCACTCACTCTTAATATTTGTGCCAAACCCAAATGTGACAACACAATTGAATTGGAGGGAGTACTAATTTACAAAACTCAAAAACAGTATATAAACAAAACTTTGATTGAACCCCTTCAAAAAACTTGGAATCTGAATGAAGTATCTCCATGATCTTTTACTTTCTTTTTCTTAGATTGAACCCCTTCAAAAAATTTGGAATTCTACATAAAAAAAAACCAACAAAAATCAAGGACTACAATATAAACAAAATAAAAAAAAGAAATCAATATAATCTAAAATCGAAAACAATATATAAACAAAAATTCAAAACTGAAAAATGAAATCCCTAAAAGAAACAGAACATCACCGAAATCAAGAATGTGGTAGTAATTTCAAGCTATTACCATTTTAATATTCATAAAAATATTCTTAATTAGTTAAACAAATATATCCAGAAAACATATAGTAATACAAGAATAAAAATAAAAATTAAAAAAAAAAGACAAAATAAAAGGAAAGAAGGTAGAGAAATTAAACCTGGCTAAATTGAAAAAAGAACAACAAAGGAAGATGAAGGTGAAGCAGATCTGGAGGTGAGATTGATAAAGAAGAACAAAGGAAGATGAAAGTTAAATTGAAAGTATACTATTGAAAACGGCTATATAAAGGAAGAACAAAGGGGAGAGTAATTAGGGTTTATTACTATTGAAGAAGGAATCCTGGTTAAAGGTCACTTTTTATAAAAAAAATTTGGAAGCTTATTGGCTGCGGTCATGATGAAAACCGCAGCCTATACTATTGGATTTTTTTTGAGGTATTGGCTGCAGTTTTTCAAAAAGCCGCAGTCTTTGAGCTATTTTTTTTGGCCTTTTTTTTTCTTGTATTAAAGGCTGCGTTTATTATTAACCGCAACTAATGTATAGCAGCCGAAAGCTTATTTTCCACTAGTGTCTTGATAAAATGAATGAAAAATATTGCATGAGTACTGAACTTGAGGAAGTAATACGGGATTTGAATGAAAATGAATTAAGTGGTTCTTTCGACAATAGACCAATACCACTAACCATCCCAAAACAAAAAGATTTGCCATCTATTTTGCAGACAACAAAATCAGAGCTTAAAGAACTTCCTGAGCATTTGAAGTATGTTTTTCTTGGAGAAAATGAAACATTTCCAGTGATTATTTCCAATAAGCTTAATGTTGAACAAGAAGAAAAATTGATTGCAGCTCTGAAAGTACATAAGGATGCAATTGGTTGGACTATAGCTGACAGCAAGGGCATCAGTCCAACCACTTGCATGCATAAAATATTGTTGGAGAAAGGTGCAAGGCCAGTAAGACAACCACATAGAAGGCTAAATTCGCCAATGATGGAGGTAGTAAAAGCAGAAATTCTAAAGTTGCTACAAGCAGGTATTATACTTCCAATTTTTGACAGCAAGTGGGTAAGTCCAACTCAAGTGGTTCCAAAGAAATCAGGAGTCACAGTGCTAACAAATAGTGATGGTGAATTAGTTCCTACCCGAGTCCAAAATGGTTGGCGAGTGTGTATAGATTATCGTCGTTTGAATGCTATAACTAGGAAAGACCATTTTCCTTTACCCTTCATCGACCAAATGTTAGAAAGGCTCGCCAAGCATGAATTTTTAGATGGATATTCTAGGTATCTACAAGTGCCAATTGCACATAAAGATATTGATAAAACCACCTTTACATGCCCTTTTGGCACATATACATATAGGCGTATGCCATTTGGACTATGTAGTGCACCCGCTACATTTCAACGATATATGATGAGCATTTTCTCGGAGTTTCTAGAAAATTTTCTTGAAGTCTTCATGGATAATTTCACAATCCATGGAGACATTTTTGATCAATGTTAAGAAATCTAAAACTTTTACTTAAAAATGTATAGAAACAAACTTAGTTTTAAATTCAGAGAAATGTCATTTCATGGTTGAACAGGGCATAGTTATAGGTCATGTGATTTCAAGACGAGGAATTGAGGTAGATAAAGCAAAAGTAGATATTATACAATCACTACCCTACCCGAAAATTGTGAGAGAAGTGCGTTCCTTTTTCGGACATGCGGGATTTATAGAAGGTTTAATGAATGATTTTCGAAGATAACTGTATTCCTTTGCAAGTTGTTACAAAAAGATGTGGAATTCATTTTCAATGAGGAGCTCAAAAAGACATTTAATGAGCTCAAAAAGAGGTTAGTTTCATCTGCTATCATCCAACCACCCGATTGGTCTTTACCTTTTGAATTATGTGTGATGCGAGTGACTACGCCATTGGTGTTGTCCGTGGTCAAAGGGTGGGTCGAAATCCTTATGCAATCTATTATGCGTCAATAACTCATAATGAAACACAAAAGAATTATGCAACAACTGAAAAAGAGTTATTGGCTGTAGTATTTTCATTAGAGAAATTTCGATCATATTTGTTACGTACAAAGGTTGTAGTTTATACAGATCATGCGGCTATACCCCATTTGATGATGAAAAAAGAAGCCAAACCGAGATTGATTAGATCAATTTTTCTTTTAAGTGAATTTGACCTATAAATAAAAGACAAAAAAGGGTCAGAAAACTTAGTTGTAGATCATCTAAGTAGAATTGTAACGAGTACAACCTTTGAATCAAGCAATGTTTGGATATAAGAGTGAGTCTATTAAAGAGGAGTCCCGAAAGAACATTTGTTTATGATAAAAACAAACCAACCATGGTATGCTCATATTGTTAATTATATTGTCATTAATAAACTTCCTCCGGAGTTTAGTAAGCATCAAAAAGATAATAAGCTGTAGAGTGATTCTAACTTCTAAGTATTATGTATGGGATGATCCGAATTTGTGGAAATTTTGTGCAGATCAAGTCTTGATAAGATGTGTTCCAAGAAATGAGTTAGTATCTATTCTCACTTATTGTCATACATATGCTTGTGGAGGTCATTTCGGGGCAAAAATAATCGCTATGAAGGTTTTGGAATGCGGATTCTATTGGCCCACAATTCATAGATTTTTTTATAAAACTTGTGATCAATGTCAAAGAGTTAGGAATATTTCCCAAAGGAATGAAATGCCTCAAAATATGATTATGTTTTGCGAAATTTTTGACGTATCACTAGTGGAAAAAAAGGTATTGGCTGCGCGTTATTGGCTGCGGTTTTAGGTCATACGCAGCCAATGTGATCAATTAAAATTATGTAAAAAAAAAAAAATTCAACATAGGCTGCGGTTTTAAGCCATGTCCGCAGCCAATATGAGAAAAAAAAAATTAAAGGTTGCGGTTTTTATTGTGCCCGCAGCCAATATTCATTAAAAAAAATTTATGCCCAATAGCCCATTAAAAAAAACCCTAAGGTGCTTTCTAAAACCTAATCCCTCTTTTCTAAAACCTAATATCCCGCAGCCTATTGCTATCCCTCACGCCTCTTCCTCTCTCATTACCCTATCCCTCAATCTTTCTCTCATTACCCTTTCACACCTCTTCCTGCGCCGTTTCACTCCCATATCTCCCTCAATCTTTGAAAAATTTCATTTACCATATCTCCCTTTCTAAACCGGAAAACCTAAGAATAAGAAGATTTTTCGTGCTCTTCTTCTTCTTCTTTAATGGTGAATGAATTGAAATGTCGATAGTGCTCTTCTTCTTCCACTCCTTCAATGTCGAAGATTTTTCGTTATATCTTATTCCAAGTAAGTCAATTTCTCAATTAATTTTTGGTATTTCGTTTTTAATTTCTTCAATCAATTTCTTCAATTAATTTTCGTTTTTAATTTGCTGCCCTCAACAAATTTCGAATACTCTTGCACAAGAAGAAGACGAAATTCGAACTGAAGAAGAAGGCTTTCTGTTGATAGATCTGATTACTGGTGTATTTGTATTTGTAGATCTGTATTTGTAGATCTATATATGTTTGTTTTTATTGTATAGTAGATTTAATCTTTGTATTTTAGTATATAGTAGATTTATGGGTTATTGTATATAGTAAATTTCTGGGTTTCTTTTTTTTTTTTGGAAATTTTCTAGGTATCTTAATTTAATATTTGTATCTTCGTTTTTGCATATCATTAATTTAATATCATTGTATCTTCGTTTTTGTATATCATTAATTTAATATTTTCTGGGTATCTTTGTATCTTCGTTTCTTAATTTAATATCATTAAGGGTTAGATGAAACGAAATTTTTTTAAAAAAAAATTTAAGCCTCTCAAAGGCTGCGGTTCTATATGGACCGCAGCAAATGTGTTTTTTTTCATTTTAAAAAATGACTATAGGCTGCGGTTTTTAGGACCGCAGCCAATAACTTTTTCTCATTTGCTGCTACTCCAAGGGCTGCGAGACGAAACTGCAGCCAATACCCCCAAAAAACCCGCTGCAATTGGCGATTTTTCCACTAGTGTATGGGGCATGGATTTCATGGGACCTTTTCCCAATTATTTTGGTTTTTCATATATTATGTTAGTTGTTGAATATGTGTCTAAATGGGTAGAAGCTAAGGCCACTCGAAGTGATGATGCAAAAGTTGTAGCTGATTTTGTGAAGGCCAATATCTTTTCTAGATTTGGAATTCCAAGGGCCTTGATAAGTGATAAAGGCACACACTTCTGCAGTAAGACCATAGGTGCATTGTTAAACAAATATAATGTGACTCATAAAACATCAACCGCATACCATCCTCAAACAAATGTTCAAGTGTAGATTTCAAATCGAGAGATCAAATAATTCCTAGAGAAAACTTTGAATCCAAATTGGAGGGATTGGTCTCTTAGATTAGATGACGCTTTGTGGGCATATCGCACAGAATATAAAACACCTATAGGAATGTCCTCATATAGACTTGTATTTGGGAAACCATGTCATTTGCCAGTTGAACTTGAACACAAGGCATTTTAGGCCATCAAAAGTTTTAATTTGAATATTGATGAATCTGGTTGGCAAAGAAAATTGCAGTTGCAGGAGCTTGAGGAGATAAGGAATGAAGCCTACGAGAATGTAGCTATATACAAGGCGAAAACCAAGGCGTGGCATGATCAAATGCTATGTAGAAAGAGATTTGAGGTCGGTCAAAAGGTTCTTTTATACGAATCACGACTACGGTTGTTTCCAGGTAAGTTACGGTCTCGTTGGATTGGACTATTTGTTATTTTGAAAATATTTCCTCTTGGAGCATATGAAATTCAAAGTGAAGATACTTTGAAAGTTTTTTAAGTGAATGGGCAAAGATTGAAGCCGTACTTTGAAAATTTTCAATAGAAAAATGAATTTTGATGAAAATTTGGATGATGCGGTGTACTGAGACACCGAGAGCACTATGTGGTACCAACGACTCTAAATAATTGGAGAATTTTGATGTAAATAAAAGTTTTTAGAATATTAAAGTTTTGTTTTTATAAAATAATTTTTTCAAGATTTTTAAAATTTACTCGGAAAATGTTTTTAGCAGAAATATAAATAATATTTTGTAAATAAAAAGATTTAAAAAGTTTTTGTTTCAAATGAAATTTTATGAAAGTTTGAACACAAAAGTCGCGTCCCATGACTCAGCTCACAACCCCCGAAATTTTGCTAAAAGTTTCTAGAAATTTGAACCCGACAGGTCGCGGCAAGCCCCTAAACTCGCGGCTCCCGACTTGCACTCAGAAAGTTTTTGTTTTCTGCATCGCACACGCCTATTCGCGACTCGCCTCAAAACTCACGGCCTGCGAGTTTTGCTCATAATCTTTCTATTTTGTGTACCGCCTAGTCGCGCCCCCCGACTATACTCACGGCCCACGAGCTCTTTGAGTAGTAGTTTTTGTTTTATGTTTTTGAGCAGCAAATTCCAACCCATAAAAGCCATTCGAAAATCATCTTCTCCTTCTCACCCATTTCCTCTCTAACCTAACCCTCTTGCACTCAAATTCTCACTAATTCTCTTTTAAATCTTTCAAATTTTCTCTCTAAACCACAAAATTTTGTTCTTAAAAGTAAAAAATTCAGATTTCAAGAACCCTAGAATTTGGAGATTTAATAATTTCTTTCAATTTGAAAAACAAGAGTTGCAAGCAAGGATAAATGAATCATTTTGAATGCTCAAGCATTATTTTCACTGATTAAACTTGAAGAATGGGTAAAATTCCGAAAATCTCCTTTTAATTTGATGCAATTGAGTAGTTTCCTTTACATTTTGTATTTTAAATTGCTTGTACATTCTTGAAATTTGTTGGTTGATTGTGGTTTAGTTGTTGGAATTAGATGTTTAGAATTGGTTAGATAATTGAGGTTAGACTTGTTCAAGCTTTTGTGTAAAAAAAATGTCAAAAAGATCTAAAACATCAAGAGGTAGTTCAAGTGATGAAGGGTCTAGTAGACCTAGGAGAAGAGGAAGAACAGTTAGACAACCAGACCCTATTCTTGAATTAGAACAAGAAGAACCAATATTTTAAACTGAATTGTTAGGTGACAAAATTTAGATGAAAGTTCACAAGGAAGATGAAGGAACGACCTAGTCCAACGGGGTATGTTAATTAAGAGCACTAGATTTTGTGACCTTCAAACTTTGAACAACATTGGTTTGGAAGATTCTGTAAGGACATTAATGAGAAAAGTGGGATTAGAAGGTTTCTTAGAGAAAAATGCTCCAACATATGTAGGAATGATCTTAGAATTCCTCACCACTTTTAGACGAGGAAGAGATACTAGAACAGGAGAAGAGGCTATACATTTTAATATTCATGATCAATCACATGTCATGACAATGACTCAATTAAGAGAAGCCTTTGGGATAATTGATGTACACAATGAAGATTATAGGGGTTTTGAGAAAGTGGCCTTTTGGCAACTTATCTCACATTCAACTTGGGAAGTTAGACTAAAACTAAGTTCAATTCCCCACCCAGCTTTTAGATATGCAATTCGATTACTTGCTACCCCATTTTTAGCACAAGGAGAGGCTACTGACCTAGTGAATGATCAATTAAAGATATTATGGAGTCTTTCATCCGAAGGGTGGGGGTGCCCAGATTGACTAGATTTTTGGCTATGCAAATGTACTGAACTGGGATTAGTGACTAAAGGAAAAATTAGTATTGGAGGAATGATCTCGATAATAGCTTCCTATTTAGATATTGAAATACCCACTGAAGAAAATGGGGAACCAATTTTGAAACCTGTGAAGGGAAGTTTATGACATGCTCATGAAAGATAAAATTCGAAACCCAAATTATTTTGTGTGGCAATGGAATAGAGTCCCTTACATGAGGTTACCCCAACCAAGAACATTGATTACCCCACAAACACCCAACTCTTAATTTTTTTTAGAACCTGATAAAATCTATAGAATGGGTGTCCAGGATGTACAGGTTTAGGAGCAAGCTCACCTACCAGGAGTACCACCACCTCCACCTAGACCTGATTATTACGTAGATCTGGAGCGTAGAGTCACTAACATAGAATACAACCAGTATGAGTTGTTGGATAACATGTACTATGTGACTTCTATGATGCCAAATTCGAACAACTTTTATGCAACTCATTACCCAGACTACCATGACCCAACCTAACACATAAATGATGAAATTGCTAGAAGAAGGGCAAATAGACCACCAAGAAGTGGTGGGGGTCAAGAATGAGGACATTGTTCAATTTAGGTGTGGGGGTGTGGTAGGAGTAAGAGCATGTGTTAGGGATTGATGAATGAATGTTGATTAAGGTTCTTTGATGATTACGTTGATGATTGTGAAGGTTTGGTTTTAAGTTTTGTAGTTGAATGTTTTGGCTCTTCAAGTTTAATGAATTGTTGTTTGATGATAATGTTTTGATGATTGGTGATGATGAAATGATGAGAAGTTGGAGTGTTAATGAAATTTTCGCCCATAAGAAACACCGATAAGGGCACATATGATAATGTATATATTTTAATCTTTGATAAAAAAAAAGAAAATATAACCCTGCTAGACTGAAAACCCGAAAGGGCGGTCTAGGCAAAAATTAGGGGGGCCTTGCTAAGCTGAAAACCCGAAAGGGTGGCTTAGGCAAAAATTAAAGGCTACAGAGAGGTGAGAAAGTGAGATTTGAAAAAAAAAAAGAGAGTAGCTAGATTGAAAACCCGAAAGGGCGATCCAGGCAAAATGAGAGAAATGAGAGACATATTTGCTTTTCTATTTTCCAAAAATTTTGTTAAACCCTTTTTCACCTAAATTTTTTTTTGACTTAGTACAAGTTATAAACTCAATTTTTCATAAGAGTTTATGATAAGACTAAGTATTTTTGAACTCTTGGTTTCATCTTCATACTTTCTATATTTAAGACTTACTCGAGGACGAGTAAGAACTAGGTGTGGGGGTATTTGATAGAGCTTTATTATTATATTATTTTATTATCTTTATAGTAGTTTTTAGTAATCAAATATTAATAACTTCTACTCCCTCCGTTCCTTTTTGTTTTTCCACCTTACTAAAACGGGTAGTTCCATAAGTTTTTCCACTTTAGAATACTTTCCATTTTTAGAAAGTTTTCATCCCACTTTTACCCCTTAAAACCCCACTTTCTTTACTTCACACTACTATTTAATTATTTTCTCTCTCATACTTCCAATACAATCATTACATTACACTATGATTTAATTATTTTTTCTCAAATACTTCCAATACAATCATTACTTCCCACTACTATATAATTAAAATAATACCCACTATCACCAAAGATTCCATTTTTCTTAATCTTGGTGAAAAACCCAAATAGGAACATCAAACAGGAACGGAGGGAGTACTTTATATGTAAATATTATTATCATTAGTATTAGTATTAGTATAATTATTATTAATAATATTTTTATATTATTAGTATTATTGTTATTATTTTTATTGTAATTATTAGTTTTATTATTATTATTATTAAGTTTAATTTCAAGAAAGAAGGAAAGAAATGAAGCGGAAAGCAAACCAGCAGTTAGTCGTGCCTCGTGCGTTTAGTCGCGGCTCGCGCGTTTAGTTGCGGCCCGCGACCTGAGCGCCCAAGATTTTTAAAACTTGCCGCTTTCACATTTTGCTTTTTGGATGTAATTGGATGCTATAAGCAGCAAGGTTGACGAAGTGGATGGCTCGAATCAGAGTAATGATGTTTTCTTTCTCCTCCTTATTATGTAAGCATTTGTAAATTAGTATTAAAGCCATAGATTGTAATAGTTTGGGTTAGTTTTTACTGAAGAAGATTGAACAATTCGAGTAGTTTAGTTCTCAAAATCTTAATTTATCTTAGGGTTGTAATTGGGGAAATCTTGAAAGCTCTTTGTTTTCTTATACTTTTGAAAAAGATGGCCATTGTTGGCTAAGTTTCATCTTGAGGAAAGTTAGGTTTTCTCTTTTGCCATTAATTGTAAGTCTTCCTCTCTTATTAATATAATCATCTTTGATAATTTCCTTGCTCTTGTGAATTGAATTTGTTAATTGAAATGCTTAGTTGCAAATGGATTTTCTAATTTGCTTGTTCACATGCTGTTGAATTAGATTGCTTTATCTAATTTGAGTTTAGTAGCAACATGAATAATTTATGAAAGTTGCTCTAGTTTGTAAGTTATTTGAGAAGGAATATCATTGTGGTTAATTGTAATCTTGATTTATCTTATAATTCCATAAGTTTGTTGAATAGTTATAATTAGGGGTGTTCATTAGCGGGTACCCAGAAAGTCGGGTACCCGGTTAGTCGGGTACATTTTTTAGTGGCCCGTGTCCCGGCCCAATTAATGTGGGTTCCCGGTTTACGAGTACCCGGATAAGTCGGGTCGGGACACCGGGTACCCGCTTTTATTGTTTTTGATTTTTTGGGTTAATTTATTTATTAATAACATTGCAGTTTTGGTGAAAAGATTATAGGCAAAATGTGGCTATGCACTATTTTTTGAGGATTGTTGAGAATTTTGGTTGGTTACTGCTTCTTTGAGTAGTAAATCACATTGTTCATTGACAAGAGCATTAATAATTCTGCTGAATGCTTTGTAAAACCACTAGATCACCTACTGGATGTTTTGAATGTTAAAGGAATTGAAGATAGTAATTGAGATTTGAGAGCAGCGCCTAACAATTGGAAAATGATTAAAATGGAAATGGAGAGTGAAACTTAAAACTAAATAAAACTATATATATATTAAGAGGGACATTAACGGGTACCCGTTTTATTTTTAACTCGGCCCATGACCCGACCCGATTACCACGGGTCGGGTACCCGACTCGGATGTTTCATTTTTTCTTGAATTTTGACCCGCCATTTATGATGCGGGTCAGCGGGTCGGGTCGGGCGGGTCGGGTTTTTTTGAACACCCCTAGTTATAATGTATACTTGACGCTTTTCATTTATGCATTTATAATCAAGATAGCTTTTCCTTTCAATAGACAAGTTGATTGTGTTGATTTGGGAAGATTGAAAATTAATGTGTGAAATTGGAACACTAACATGTACTCAAGAATCGTTTTACTTGTTCACAACCACATAGTCTTTGTAATTTGTTTTTAGTAAAATTAAACAAGATTTTTCATCACTCTAATTAATCCCCCTTTATATTAGTGTTCATATCTATAAGATAAACCTTAATCAATTTGAAAGTCCTACTTTCCCTTTGGATCGAACCTCTACTTACTATTATATTACTTAGTTGTTTTATATTTAGGAGTAGTTGTAATTTACTTTGACAAGCATAAATGACTGTGAAAACATAGCTCACTCATTTCTCCACATGAAAATTATATGGTAAGAAACCTACTAACAATCACACGAAGGTGCTTGGTTGTTTGTGTATAGTTTTTACTCTCAATTAGGGAAGAAGAAATTTTATACTACCTCTTATTCAGCCTAATTGTCCCATTTAGTTTTTCACACTTGCCGAGACAACATTTTAACCCTTAATATCTCAAATTATGCTTGATTATAAATTATAAAAATTTGATATTAATAATCATTGTATTGAGACGAATCATACAAGATCCCACATGACTATGTTTTAACTTATAGATTAAGAGTAAAATACAAATTAAGAGTAATAAGTAAATAGTGCCCCAAAAAACTTGAGACATTTAAGCTGAATAGGAGGGAGTATTAGAGTAAATCCAACTGTTTTCATTCGTAACCCTTTAGCCAAAAGGCATATATACTAGACGTATAATCTTATCAAAAAAAAAAATTCTTATATCAAGAGATGTCACTTTCCATGAGGAGCAATTCCCATATCACATTAAATGTCATTTTTTTCCACATTTTATCTTCCTACTCAAATTGCCCCTGATACACGCCATTCCTCTTTTACTCAATTTGTTAAACATCCTTTTACAACATCAAAAGAACCTCTGTCAACTAATACCTCACCTTTGTCTCTTTGTCACATTGATAATCAAGTTCTTGATCTTTTCCAAAACGTTGACCCTATTAACTTTAGAAGATCTTTCAGAATGCACAAACTGTTGAAAATTTAGTGTCTAATAATCTTGTTAATAATCACTAAGTACTACTAAAGTAGTGGGACATTACGTATTTATATACTAGGTCCGAAAGACATTAAAATATAAGAGAAAATAGCAAAGGGGAAATACCAAGTCAGAGCAAAAAAGTCGACTCGACTTTCCCCTAGGTAAAGGTAAAGCCGACTCGGATTTAGCTACTGGAACATATGATTTTGTCAAAAGGGAAAGCCGAGTCGGCGATCCTGGTGATGGGGTGACCGCCGACTCCGCGGCAGGAGCTGGAAAGTGACCGTTGCTTTTCTTCGCGTTTTTCTTGAGTTTAATGCGTAGGATTCCATCATAATTCTCATTATTCCTGAGATTATTATGAGTATAATGCACCATTATACTCATGAATGCCTAGCTTAATTGCAATTGATCATTGATGATTTTCTCATGAATGAGATCATCAATGGTGATTAATGACCAAGGCTCCTCTACTATACTCTTGTAGTATAAATAGAGACCTTGGGCATTGAGTTTAGTACACCAAAAATTCTCTAAATTCTTCTTGTCTTTCTCTCATTTGTCTTGTGCTATTCAAGAGAGTAATTAACTCTTGTCTTGCTTTCCACTTCTCATAAGCCTAAACACAATTTGTAGTTGTTTGTATCTTGTTGTGAATTTCCAATCCTAAACCCAAGTACCTTTGTGGGGAAAATATCACAAAAGGAAAGTGATCACACGCCTACAACTTGTATCAAGTTTCCGGGTAACCGTCGACGTTACAAGCATATCTTCAAGGTTACATTAGCATTGTTATTGTTGTTATTTCATTTTTGTCATCAACAAAGGGGTTTATACAAATTCCCGCTTGTTATTTGTATTGTTATTATATACATTTCGTAATAATCTTTTGTGATATTCTTCATCTATGGCAACTATGAAGGATTTTACCTTAAACTTTGCTAAGCTCAAAAAGTTTGTTGGCGTCGACTTTAGACGTTGGCAAAAGAAGATGATGTTCTTACTCACAACCTTGAACGTGGCATATGTGATTAGTTCACCTAAGCCGGATGCACCTAAGCCGGATGATCCGGAGACCGAGTTGCTTGAACAAAACCGTAAGAGGAGCAAATGGGACAATGATGATTTCATTTGCCGGGGTCACATTCTCAATGGTATGCAAGATGCCTTGTTCGACATCTATCAATACCATGACTCCGCTAAGAAGTTGTGGGATGCATTGGAAAACAAGTACATGGCGGAGGATGCTAGCTCCAAAAAGTTTCTAGTAAGTAATTTTAAATCATATAAAATGGTAGAAGATCGCCCTATAATTGATCAATTCCATGAGTTACAAAGGATGCATGCCAACCTAAAATTACATAAAATTGAAATTGATGAAGTTTTTCTTGTTTCTAGTATTATAGACAAGTTGCCTCCCTCATGGAGGGATGTTAGACATGCTTTAAAGCATAAAAGAGAGGAGATTACACTCTCCGATCTTGGACAACATATAATTGTCGAGTCTAGCATACGAATTCATGAGAATCGTAAGGATGAAAATGCTAATGTTGGGACCATTAACATGGTTGCGGAAGGGAAACCATCCCGTTCCGGAGATAAGAGGAAGAAGAATGATTCTTGCAAGGGCAAGGCCACTATTCCTAATGCCGAAAAGGTATGTTGGGAGTGTGGTAAACCCGGGCACCGAAGGAAAAATTGCTTTGTTCTAAAGAACAAGCAAAAGAAGGCAAAGGGGAGTGGTCAAGCTTCAACAAGCAAAGGACCATCCACTCAAGCTTCAACGGATGATTCTTTGTCTTCGTGGATCGATTCGGGGGCATAGAGGCATGTTTGCAACTCTACTAAATGGTTCAAATCCTTTAACAAGGTTGTTGATGGGGAGCATCTCTACATGGGAAACAATGCACCTATCATGGTCCAAGGCAAAGCACAAGTTGAGCTATTGTTCACTTCGGGGAATCTCTTAGTTTTAAGGGATGTGTATTATGCACCCGAAATTAGTAGAAATCTTGTCTCGGGTCCTATTTTGAATCGATTGGGCTACAAACTAGTGTTTGAAGCCGATAGGTGTATTATCTCTAAGAATAACTTGTTTGTTGGTCGTGCTTTCTTATGTAATAGTTTATTTAAGTTATCATTGGATTTGAATAAAAACGTTGTTTGTAATGTTTTGAATGTTAATGATAAAGATGATTTACATTACTTGTGGCATGTTAGATTAGGACATGTTAATTTTGATAAAATTTCTTTTATGTCTAAACATGAACTTATACCTATGTGTGTTAAGATGTCTAAAAATTACAAAACGTGCATGTTAAATAAGATCACTAGAACACCCTTTAAAAGTGTTGAAAGAAAATCTGAAATTTTGGAATTAATCCATAGTTATCTTTGTGATTTTCATAGTACACCATCATTGGTAAATAAAAAGTATGTTATAACTTTTATTTATGATTTCTCGAAGTTTTGTTATGTATATCTTTTACATACAAAAGATGAGGCTCTTGAACACTTTAAAGTTTACAAAAATGAAGTAGAATTACAAATTGGAATAAAACTTAAAAGGTTAAGAACCGATAAAGGAGGTGAATATTATGATCCTAACTATTTTAATTCAATGGGTATTATACATGAAACCACCGCCGGTTATGCACCACAATCAAATGGTGTGGCGGAGAGGAAAAACCGTACTCTACAAGAGATGGTTAATTCCATGTTATCCTACTCGGGTTTGAGTGATGGATTTTGGGGTTAGGAATGTTGACGGCTTGTCACATTCTTAACCGAGTTCCAATGAGAAGGAATAAGGAAACTCCTTATGAACTTTGGTACAAAAAGAAACCGAACTTAAGCTATCTTAAGGTTTGGAATTGTAGGGCCATTGTAAGATTGCCCGGTAACAAAAGAAAGAAACTCGGTGAACGAGGTGTTGAGTGCATTTTTATAGGTTATGCTATTCATAGCAAAACTTATAGGTTCTATGTTATAGAACAAAATGACTATATATCGATTCATTTGATTATAGAGTCAAGAAATGCAATTTTTGATGAAAATAGATTTTCATCATTGAGTAGACAAAGAAATCTACGATGATAATGATAATCAACAAGGTTCACATCTAGGTGTTGATGAAAGTCAACAACTAGATGAACAAGATTTAGTTGATCCTATTCCTAAACGGAGTAAGAGACAACGGAAAGCGAATAGCTTTGGACCGGATTTCCAAGTATACTTTTTTGAAGGTGATAGAAGTGAAGTATCTTATAGTGTTCCATATTTATACAATGTGGAAGGTGACCCATTGACTTATAGCGATGCTATGACATCACATGATAGCGCTTTTTGGAAAGAGGTTATTGATGATGAGATGTAATCCATCATGGGAAATAACACTTGGGTGTTAGTGGATCTTCCTCCTACTTGTAAACCAATAGGTTGCAAGTGGATTTTCAGAAAGAAAATGAAAATCGATGGTACTATTGATAAATTCAAGGCCCGCTTAGTGGCAGAAGGCTTTAGACAAAAGCATGGTATCGATCATTTTGATACATATGCACCGGTTGCAAGGATAACCACTATTCGGTTATTGGTATCGTTAGCTACAGTCTATCATCTAGAAATACATCAAATGGATGTTAAAACCACATTTTTATATGGAGAATTAGATGAGGAGGTTTATATGAAACAACCCGAAGGGTTTGTTTTGAAAGGACATGAGCAAAAGGTGTGTAAACTTGTTAAATCCTTATATGGACTTAAACAAGCACCTAAGCAATGGCATCAAAAATTTGATGAAACCATATTGTCTTTTGGATTCAAGTTGAATCAAGCTGATAAGTGCGTTTATAGCAAGTTTGATAGCCATGGTAATGGCGTTATCATTTGCTTATATGTGGATGACATGCTTATTTTTGGTACTAGTTTAGTACAAGTACAAGAGTCAAAAGATTTTTTTTTCTAGATCCTTCCAGATGAAGGATATGGGGGAGGCCGATGCGATCTTAGGAATTAAGATTATGAGACAAGGTAACCGTATTAAGTTAAGTCAAGTTCACTATATTGAGAAGTTACTTAAGCGGTTTAATATGCTTGATAAAGCACCGGTCTCTACCCATGGAGCCGGGTATGAAGTTTGCAAAACATACCGGTCAACCAATTTCACAATTGGAGTATTCAAAGGTCATAGAATCTTTGATGTATGCTATGACTAGTACTAGGCCAGACATAGCATTTGCGGTTGGTAAACTTAGTAGATTTACTAGTAACCCGGGTCCCCATCATTGGATGGCGATAAGAAGAGTATTAATATGCTTGTTACGTACCAAGGATTATGGTATTTCATATAGCGTAGAACCTCCTATTCTAGAAGGTTATTCCGATGCTAGTTGAATCACTAATGAAGAGGATAACTCTTCTACTAGTGGATGGGTGTTTGTTTATGGGGGAGGTGCCATTTCATGGTCATTTAAGAAACAAATATGTATAGCCGACTCTACTATGTCAGCTGAGTTTATAGCTCTTGCTTCAGCTGCTAGTGAAGCAGAGTGGTTAAGGAATCTCATGTTTGAGATACCTTTGTTACCTAAGCCAATTTCACAAGTGGCAATTCATGCGGATTGCATGACGGCTTTGGGTAGAGCGTATAGTCAAGTATATAATGGTAAGTCTGATCATATTGCCCTTAGGCATAGCCTAGTGCAAGGACTTATCATTAACGGGGTCATAACTTTTGTTTATGTGAACACTAAGTTCAATGTGGCGGATTCGATTACGAAGGCCATGAATAGAGATTCAATTGAGAAAGCCTCAGTTGAAATCGGCTTATGTCAATAAAATCAATTGGGAAGGCCCACTTCACGCATGAGTAACATCGTGTCTGACTTCAAGGTGGTAAAGTCCTCTTGATTTTTGTAAAGCAACACGTTATATGACCCATCGTTACTTTGTACCGTGATGAAACAAGGTAGTCGTCTTGAAAGTTCTCAAGATCAAGGGTTGAAGAGCTCTTGGTGTTATATCCACGTCACGGGGATATGTTTTATACGTACTGAGAACCTACCTGTATAAGTTTGAAGTGTGGCCGCTTCAAGTAGTCAAGATTGACATAATGACTATGATAAACTTATGAATAAGATACGGACACGGCCTTATAATGTGTCAGGTTAATAACTTTGTGTTATTTGTTTTGTGTGTACTTCATCTTCAAGTGGTTGGAAGGGTCATTTGATTCAATTCCTTATGGAAATCAATTCTGGCTCGATCACTTGTTAAGTGTGTTGTACTAGGCGTTCATTCAATCCGAAGGGATATTAGCGTTGATGCATGAAATGTATTATGAGTTTTGGTAAATGAGAGGCTATTATACCCAAAATGGGGGAGGATTGTTGAACGTTTAGTGTCTAATAATCCTGTTAATAATCACTAAGTACTACTAAAGTAGTGGGACATTACATATTTATATACTAGGTCCGAAAGACGTTAAAATATAAGACAAAATGAGCAAAGGGAAAATACCAAGTTAGAGCAAAAAAGCCGACTCGGCTTTCCCCTCGGCTTTAGCTACTGGAACATATGATTTTGTTAGAAGGGAAAGCCGAGTTGGTGATCCTGGTGATGGGGTGGCCGCCTACTCGGCGGCAGGAGCTGGAAAGTAACCGTTGCTTTTCTTCCCATTTTTCCATAGTTTAATGCTTAGGATTCCATCATAATTCTCATTATTCCTGAGATTATTCACTAGTGGAAAAATCCTTATTTGCTGCGGTTTTTAAGCCCCTATGGGCTGCGTATTTCGACCCCAGCCTTTATTGTAGCAGCAAGAAATATTAGAGAAGGGCTGCGGTTTTTATGCGCAGCCAAAAAAAGGCTTAAGGGCTGCGGACAGGTCAAAAAACCGCAGCCCTTTAGTCTTTTTTCAAAATAAAAAAAAATTCAGAATTCTAAAACGAGTTCTGAAAAAGGACATCAAAACAACATCAAACATCGGAACATAGATCTGAACATCAAGAAATTATTCCATTCGAAATCTAAAAAAACGAAATCGTAAAACGAAATCTTCATCTGAAGATTAACGATGAACATCAATAACGAACAAAAAAAATCTCAGAAATTATCTTAAATCTGAACATCAAACATCAAACAAACCTTCGATCTGAATGAAATTGTTTGATGAACATCAAATGTAGATCTAAAAAAAACGAAATGAAATTAACCTTCGAACAAAACGAAATGAACATCAAGTGCCAGATCTGAACAAAAAAAAATCTAAAAAGCTTAAATCTTAAAAACTTAAATCTAAACAAAATGAAGAACGAAAAAAACGAAAAAAACGAAAATTACAACAAAATCGAAAATGACAACAAAATTACAACGAAAAAAATCGAAAGTTACAATCAAAAATTCCAGATCTAAATCACCACGAACAAAGCCAATTACCAAGAACAAACGATATCTTGAACTTATTCTTCATTACAAATCTTGAATTGATTTTTCAATGGTTCGTCATCTGCCAAACAAAAATTACAAAGAACATCTTCCAATATAAATCGAGGAAGAGAAATCGAAGGGCAGTAGAAGAGAAATCAGTTTAGGGTTTCTTTAGAAGAGAAATCGACGAAGAAGAAGAGAAATCGAGAAATCGAGGAAGAGAAATCAGTTTGCTGCGTTTAGGAAGAAGAGAGGCGCTTAGGAAGAAGAGAAATCAGTTTCTTCAAAGTTTTGAAGATTTGAGAGAAGTTAGGGTTTTTTTCAAAGTTTTGAAGATTTGAGAGAAGTTAGGGTTTCTTCAAATTAATGAGATCAGCGTCGTTTTGAAGTTTAAGAAGGAGTAGGCGGTTTTATTAGGGTTTCGAAATTCCTTGGGCCTGGGCCCATTATTTGCTTCGGACCAACTAAAAAACCGCAGCCCTTTTAATTTTTTTTTTATGTTTTGAACTATTGGCTGCGGACATCCTATAAAACCGCAGCCCTTTTGATTTTTATCATTAGCTGCGTACACCTTTAAACCGCAGCCAATTTAGCCGCAGCCAATAGCTTTTTTTCCACTAGTGATTATGAGTATAATGCACCATTATACTCATGAATGCCTAACTTAACTGCAATTGATGATTTTCTTATGAATGAGATCATCAATGGTGATTAATGACCAAGGGTCCTCTTCTATACTCTTGTAGTATAAATAGAGATCTTGGGCATTGAGTTTAGTTCACCAAAAATTCTCTGAATTCTTCTTGTCTTTCTCTCATTTGTCTTGTGCAATTCATGAGAGTAATTAACTCTTGTCTTGCTTTCCACTTCTCATAAGCCTAAACACAAGTTGTTAAGTAATATATCCTAAGTACTAAGGATATATTGTAGTTGTTTGTATCTCATTGTGAATTTTCATTCCTAAACCCAAGTACCTTTGTGGGGGAAATATCACAAAAGGAAAGTGAGCACACGCCTACAACTTGTATCAAGTTTCCGGATAACCGTCGTCGTTACAAGCTTATCTTCAAGGTTACATTAGCATTGTTATTGTTGTTGTAATTTCATTTTTGTCATCAACAAAGGGTTTTATACAAATTCCCGCTTGTAATTTGTATTGTTATTATATACATTTCGTAATACAAACCTCCAATATATCTTCAAGATTATGCTTGCAGCACATTTCAAAGTCATTGGTGTAACCTTATTAAGTATTCTATGTTTCTAGACATCAAGAAGATCTTACCTTTCCCATGAATTGACTTGGATTGAATCTAAAACCTACAACCATGCCTCTAAAGAGTCTTTATAGGTTAAAGCTATGGAGATGGAACTTCATGCGTTAAATGTTAATATTACATTCACTAGTAGAAAAAACCTCAAATGCTGCGGTTTTTAGGCCACTATAGATTGCGGTTTAGGACCCAAGCATTTGTAGTAGCAGCTGATAGCATTAAATAAAGGCTGCGGTTGAAAAACGCAGCAAATATTACAATTAAAGGCTGCGGTCAGCCCTAAAAACCGCAGCCCTTGATGGTGAGTCAGAAGTGAAGGAAGCAGCATTAAAGGCTGCGGTCAGCCCAAAAAACCGCAGCCTATAAAGTATTTTTTTTATTTTTTTTTGGTTTAATTAATATTTATATATATTATAACCATTATAAAATAATAATTACATAATAATAATACACCAGCTATAATCACCAATAATTATCATTAAAATAATATTTACAAAAATAATTTAATTGTACATATACAAATAGAGTATATATAAATATATAATATATACATATATATAATATATACAAAAACGTACACCACTACAGAAACATAAGTACTACCAACATAAATTAGCAAGATAGACGGCAACTTTGTCTTTCACCTTGTGCATTTCCGTGTCCGTTATTTTGCGTGTTTCCCTAGGAGTGTCGTATAAAATCTACAAATATAAAATTATAAGAAATTATTAAATATTATTATATATATAGACATCAATAATTTAAAAACATCAAAAATACTTACGGAATCAATTTTTTGTACCCCGTCTTTCTTCACGGCTTCTATGATATCATCCATAAATTTGAGAACGTAGTAGCCGCAGGAAATGCTATCTTTTTGACGAAAACACTATGAAAGAATATATTATATATATATATATATATATATGTTAGTGCCACAAACGCTTCAAAACCGTGAAAATTGCAACTTAACACTTCATTTAAAGCATATGACAATAATTTTCGATTCTTACTACTTCAACACAATAATATACACTAATTAGTGATGTGTGTCAGGTTTCATGCGTAACAAACCACGTTTGAGCTATTTTATGCGCGAAAGTGCCAAAAAAGCTTTAAAAACGAGAAAATTGCAACTTAATACACATATTGAAGAATATGACTAACATTTTCAATTCTAACCACTTCAACGTAATAATATATACCTATTAGTAATGTGTGTCAAGTTTCATGCGTAACAAACCACGTTTGAGCTACTTTATGCGCGAAAGTGCCAAAAAAGCTTTAAAAACGTGAAAATTGCAAATTAACACTTCATTTCAAGCATACAACAATAATTTTCCGTTCTAACTATTTCAAAACAATAATATATACTTATTAGTAATGTGTGTCAAGTTTCATGCGTAACAAACCACGCTTGAGCAACTTTTTGCACGAAAGTGCCAAAAAAGCTTTAAAAACGTGAAAATTGCAACTTAATACCCAATTTGAAGCATATGACTAATATTTTCAATTCTAACCATTTCAACATAATAATATATACCAATTAGTGTTATGTGTCAAGTTTCATGCGAAACAAAAAACGTTTGAGCTACTTTATACGCGAAAGTGCCAATAAAGCTTTAAAAAACCTTAAAAACGCAACTTAATACCCAATTTGAAGCATATGACTAATATTTTCAATTCTAACCACTTCAACATAATAATATATACCAATTAATGATGTGTTTCAAGTTTCATGCGTAACAAACCACATTTGAGCTACTTTATGCGCGAAAGTGCCAAAAAAAGCTTAAAAAACGTGAAAATTGCAACTTAATACCCAATTTGAAGCATATGACTAATATTTTAAATTCTAACCACTTCAAAATAATAATTTATACCAATTAGTGATGTGTGTCAAGTTTCATGCGTAACAAACCACGTTTGAGCTACTTTATACGCGAAAGTGCCAAAAAAGCTTTAAAAACCTTAAAAACGCAACTTAATACCCAATTTGAAGCATATGAGTAATATTTTCAATTCTAACAACTTCAACATAATAATATATATTATTAGTGTTGTGTGTCAGGTTTCATGCGAAACAAACCACGTTTGAGCTACTTTAAGCGCGAAAGTGCCAAAAAAGCTTAAAAAACCTTAAAAACGCAACTTAATACCCAATTTGAAGCATATGACTAATATTTTCAATTCTAACCACTTCAACATGATAATATATACCAATTAATGATGTGTGTCAAGTTTCATGCGTAACAAACCACGTTTGAGCTACTTTATGCGCGAAAGTGCCAAAAAAAGCTTAAAAAACGTGAAAATTGCAACTTAATACCCAATTTCAAGCATATGACTAATATTTTCAATTCTAACCACTTCAACATAATAATATATACCAATTAGTGATGTGTGTCAAGTTTCATGCGTAACAAACCACGTTTGAGCTACTTTATGCGCGAAAGTGCCAAAAAAGCTTTAAAAACGTGAAAATTGCAACTTGTAACACTTCATTTAAGCATATGACAATATATATCAAATGATGTTATATGTACCTTTACAGCTATCCATTTCGGGTATGTGGCTCTCACAGCAACACTGAAACATATGGGGAAAGAATAAATATTTATTTAATACTATTTATTATAACACTTAAATGAAATTGGTTGACAATTTATAAACTTACGCATTCAACAAAGCTTTGAACTTTATGTTGCGAGGCATGGCTTGTCCTTGATGCAATGAGTCGAAAACGTGCACCGTATTCTCCATAGGACATATTACCAAAAGTATCCAATGCATACTACAAAAACCACGATTTCAAAATATAAGTCCAATTTAAAAAATCAAAATATAAGATTAATTTTAAAAATAAAATTAATCACCTTTCATAGTATGGAGCCAGAATGAACGTGTGTTTAGATGCAAAGGAATGTTTCTAAGCACATTCAAAAATAAAATTAATCACCTTTCATAGTATGGGATCACTCTCACTCTTAGCACCCGAAATCGACTCAAGACAAAACCATCCAAATTTTATTGGAGGTTCGAGGCAATTCAGCTCCTCGTAAGCCGCACTAAACTCAAGAATAAGAAAATTTTGTCAGTAATTCGATTGTAAGTTAAACTCAAGAATAAGAAAATTTTGTCATTAAAACAATTAAACATCAAAACTTAAATTGTAAGTTAAGAACATCACATACAGCATGTACACATGGATAAGGGCGATATTCAACATCTGCCCTCGCAAAAATTGCTCAATGTCACTAGGACCAATAAGCATGCTAGGCTGCTCGGCAAAGCAGAATTATTCTGTGCTCAAGGGTAGAATAATTGGGTCCTCCTCACGCATGCGAGATGCACCTTTGTGCAGCCATAGGCAATCAGGAGAGAGATGTTTAAGTTCCTCATCAGTCAAGAGTGGAGTAGTTGCCACCGACGATGAGGAACCGATCTCTATCTTAGAGCCCTTTGAACTCTTTTCCTATTTCAATTTATACAATTAAATTAGTGTAATAATCACGGAATTGAAATAATAAAAACAAATAAGATAATACAAAATATTATTACTTTGGCAGTGAATCAGACCCAAACATATGGCCATATGGCGAAACTACCTCGGGCGTCCGATAGTTTTTCAAAGGTCCATTCACTAGTGGAAAAAACCTTAAGGGCTGCGGTTTTTAAGTCCTTATGGGCTGCGTATTACGACCCAAGCCATTATTGTAGCAGCCCTTAGCATTAGAGAAGGGCTGCGGTCAAAATACGCAGCCCAAAAAAGGCTAAAGGGCTGCGGACAGGTCAAAAAACCGCAGCCCTTTAGTGTTTTTTCAAAATAAAAAAAAATTTCAGAATTCTAAAATGAATTCTGAAATAGGACATGAAACAACATCAAACATGGAAATCTAAAAAAACATGAAGAACATCAAACGAACCCAGATTCATGGACTAGAACAAAAACGACAAATAAAAAACGAATCAAAAAATCACAACAACAAACATGAAGAACATCAAACGAACCCAGTTTCATGAAGAACATCAAACGAACCCAGTAGTATAAAAACGACATCGAAAAAACGAATCAAAAAATTACAAAATTATAATTACAAACGAAATATAAAAACAGCTTTAGAACATGAACAAAAACGAAACCAGTTGAAGATGAATTACAAAATTATAATTACAAACGAAATATAAAAAATTACAAAATTATAATTACAAACGAATCAAAAGTTGAAGATGCGTTTATTGTTGAAGACTCTTCCAGATCTGATTGTTGATGCGTTTCATGAACAAAAAAGAAATCAGCTTTAGAACATGAACAAAAACGAAATCAATTTTAGTTGAAAACGAGAAGAAGGATGAACTTGATTGAACTTGTCATAGTCGATCAGTTTAAAGAACTAAGAAGGAAGAAGGAGAAGAATGAAGAAGGAGAAGAAAGAGTCATGGAAAGTTGAAGGAATTAAGAAGTAAGGAAGAAAGAGTGAAAACGGCTCATGAAGGAATTAGCTAGGGTTAAGGAAGAAAGAGGGAGTATATATTATAAAGAGTCATGAATTAGGGTTAAGGAAGAAAGAGTACTCATGAAAACGGCCGGCTCATGAAAATTTGGGCTGGCCTACACTTTGGGCTGCGGACACAAGGGAAAACCGCAGCCCCTTTATCAAATATTTTTTTTTTTAATTTCTTTATTATTTTCGAATGGTTAAGGGCTGCGGACACATAAAAAACCGCAGCCCTTTCTTTATCATACTTTTTGAAACACTTTTGGGCTGCGGTTAAGGGTAAAAACCGCAACCCTTTAATAAATTTTTTTTCCAGCTTTTTTATTACTCATATTGGCTGCGTTTTCCTAAAAACCGCAGCCAATAAGCAGCAGCCAATAGCTTTTTTTCCACTAGTGATTCCGGCATTGGAACCGGAAGTGAGAAATCCTCGAACCCCTTTATGATAGTTTCCACCGTCACACTTATGTGGCCACTTGTAACAGGCATTGAATGCACTGTTTGCCCCTTAATGGTTGGTTGCGCCATACCGTACGCAACCTCAGTTAAGTCGCCACCACGAGCAACACCTAACTGAGGCAGCAAAAGAGAGCAAGAAATCGGCTCCTGAAAATTTTGTCGTTTAGTACAATTAACTTCATAATAAATTATTAAAACACGTTACAATTTAAATAATTATGCGCTTATATATTTAAAAACTATATGTACCTCTATCACTGGCGCGGGTGTTAGTTTCGGAACTAGAGCAACGGAGTTCATGGTCTCCGATGTGGGATGGTGTGGCTCGGGTGTGTTATGGGTATGAGTGGGCTGGTGTGCTACGGGGGTAACTGGCTCAGGTGATGGCTCCACCGAAGCCTTAGGATCACCATGTTGACTTTGCTGGTCTTCGGCAATCAAATTTGCCAAGTCAACAGTGGGTGCTCCTATCTTCTGCAAAACCGATGCCAACTTGTTGAGAACATCTTTTGTTACTTCGGCTGTGATTTTTTCTTTGAGTCGTTTCTCTACTTCATCAAGTGATGGCATCGTTCTAGACCGAGTAGCAACGAACTCATTGGCGAATGCCTTCTTTACGCCCACGCGGACGCCTCCTTTGCCGACTACGCGTCCTTGATGGTCTTTCCCTAAGACCATATGCAATGCGTCAACATTGCCTTTTGGGGTGAACTCCCTCGTAGCTTCTTTTTCCTTCCAGCCCATCTGTTCAAATAAAAACCCTCAATTAGTCTAAGTGTATAAGAAATCAAAAATATAAATAATAATATCAAAGCTTACCACAGCATCCGCAATCTTCTTCGTATCCGGATTAGAAATGGTAAATTTACCACTTTCATCTCAAGCATGAAGCCCGCAGTACCAATCCCGCACCCGATCTCTAGCAGGAGTATTCACGGATGCGGAGGTAGTCGTAGATGAGTTCGGGGCCGGAGTCTGATTGGGGTATAATCCCGCATCCACCCACTCTTTTCGGACCTCATCGTACGTTCTTGGGCCCATGTGATGGTAAAACTTCCTTTTCTTTGCTGACTCGGAAGCTTTACCCCGCGTTTCCTAATTAATCAACAAAAGTCAAATGTCACATATTAATAGTTTAATAATTAAATCAAAACAAATAAATTAAAAAAAAGCTATAATATGGAAAACTTACAACTTCGTTGAGAGTTGTTTTTTTAGCAACAAAAGCCTCCCATTCATTCTTCGATATGTTAGGCTATATCTCATACGGCATCTTTAAAGGTGTTGTTTCTCCATCTTCGTTTGCCGTTTTGACCTTCTTGGTCTGACGGTTACTCTTCATTGTGACCCATCCAGATACGAGCTTGGATTTGAAATCTCTGAATCTTTCAGCAACAGCTGAAACAAAAATACTCTTCCTTTCCTCGTCGGGCTCGATGTGGAAAAGATTCTACAAAAGAAAATTATAATTAATAATTAATGACATATCAATTAATTTAAAACAAAAGTAAATGAATAAAATACTATAGTTGCTTACCATAGTATTATCCCATAATGAGTTCTACAAACCCTCTGGCACCTCGTTCCACGCGTGCAATATCGAAATCTTGCAAACACATAGGCCTATTTGTTTTCCATATTGCCTAGCCACTTTCCACATGGCTGACCCAATGCGTTATATTCGAGGTGCATAGGGTCCGTGACCTTGAGGTTTTTCGTAGGACCTCGCCCTTTTCGTTTCTTGGATGACACTGTTGTAGTAGGAGTAGTATCTGCGGCAATGACCATGTCATTAATTGGAGGAGCAACATCAGCTGATTCCTCGTATCTATTAAGTGCGTCCTCATCATCATCTATGACCTTCTCCTTCGTCGGATCATAATCCTTATCCGACTCAATATGAACATCGTCATCCAAAGTCTCAATCTCGGGCACAATTTCATCTCTGAAAAGATGTATTGTAGATAAAGTACCTGAAAGAATATATATTTTATATATATATATATATATATATATATATATATATATATATATATATATATATATATATATATATATATATATATATATATATATATATATATATATATATATATATATATATATATATATATATATATATATGTTAGTGCCAAAGAAGCTTAAAAAAACTTAAAAACGCAACTTAATACCCAATTTGAAGCATATGACAATAATTTTCGATTCTAACAATTTCAACACAATAATATATACCTATTAGTAATGTGTGTCAAGTTTCATGCGTGACAAACCACGTTTGAGCTACTTTATGCACGAAAGTGCCAAAAAAGCTTAAAAAAACATTAAAAACGCAACTTAATACCCAATTTGAAGCATATGACAATAATTTTCAATTCTAACCACTTCAACACAATAATATATAACCTATTAGTAATGTGTGTCAAGTTTCATGCGTAACAAACCACGTTTGAGCTACTTTATGCACGAAAGTGCCAAAAAAGCTTAAAAAAACATTAAAAACGCAACTTAATACCCAATTTGAAGCATATGACAATAATTTTCAATTCTAACCACTTCAACAAAATAATATATATACCTATTAGTAATGCGTGTCAAGTTTCACGTGTAACAAACCACGTTTGAGCTACTTTATGCACGAAAGTGCCAAAAATGCTTAAAAAACATTAAAAACGCAACTTAATACCCAATTTGAAGCATATGACAATAATTTTCAATTCTAATCACTTCAACACAATAATATATACCTATTAGTAATGTGTGTTAAGTTTCATGGCTAACAAACCACGTTTGAGCTACTTTATGCACGATTCAATGCTTCCATAAATCCAAGAATGATCTTTTGTCATCCTAAGTGTGATTATTTAAATCAAAACAAAATTAATACACAACTTTTTAACATATTTACTTAACGAACCTTAATTAACCACAAAATTAAGTAATAATCATTCATTTAACCCTAATTTACAATGATAACAATATTGAACCTTCATATTCTTTAAATTGTTCAAATTAAATATATATATATATATATATATATATATATATATATATATATATATATATATATATATATATATATATATATATATATATATATATATATATATATATATACATATATATATATATATTCAACAAACTATAATTTACATAATTTACATAAGTTATCTTAATTTAGATAATGCAAACCAACTCATTCATTATTCATCATACAACACCATCATCATACAACATTCAAATCCAGTACCAGTACAACATACAACATTCAAATCCAGTACCAGTACTACAAGTAATAATCAGCGATGATACCATAAGTGAAGTACCAGTACTACTCTGTATTTACACACACCATCATACAACATACCACATTCAACATTCATCACAAAATAAACATAAAAATAACAAACAAAATCAAAATGAAAATCATACCTTGAATTTTCGTGGGTTGAAAAAGTTGTGTTGTGTAACCTCTACAAAGTAAAACAAATCAAAATTAGTATAAAAAAAACTAAGCCCTAAATTTTACAAATGTAATTTTCACCTAAAGCTTTAAAAAATTATACCTTAAAGGAGAACAAGAACCAATATGAAGAGCTAATTTCGTGGGTACTGCAAGAACAAGAAGAAGAGCAATGAATTTCGAAGACCAATGAGCCCTAATTTCGAACAATACCTTAATCCGCAGAAGAATTTGAACAATTCTACTAGCCCTAATTTGTGAACTAGGTTGAACAAGACCAAGAATTTGAACAAGAAGAAGAAGAAGAAGGGTTTTTTTGAAGGTTTTCAGAATTTAAAGAAGAACAATACCTTAATTTCGAAGAAGAATTTCAGAACAAGTAGAAGAATTTCAGAACAAGTAGAAGAATTTCGAAGAGTTAGCCAGTTTGAGAAGAATTTCGAAGGTTTTTGTGAAGGGTTAGCCAATTTCAAAGAAGAAGACAGTAATGTATGCATCAGTTTTGGAAAATGAACGTTATAAAAGGCGCTTTTTTTTTGTCGATTAAGGGCTGCGGACATTGCAAGAATCGCAGCCTTTGTCCTAATTTTAATAATTTTTTTGTAAAAAAGAACATTTAGGGCTGCGGACAAGGCAAGAACCGCATCCTTTGTCCTAGTTTTAAAATTTTTTGTTGTAAAAAAGAACATTGGCTGCGGACAAGGCATAGAACCGCAGCCTCTATTCATTTTTTTTAAACTAATTTTTTATGATAATATTAGCTACGTATACCACACAACCGCAGCCTTTAATCCGCAGCAGATATCTTTTTTCCACTAGTGATTGGAGGTTGTCCTTTTACCTCAAGGTAAGAAAACTATTGGGTGTCGATGGATTTACAAAGTTAAGTTGAAAGTAGATGGTACATTAGTAAGATTCAAAGGTAGGCTTGTGGTAAAGGGATACACTCAAGAGTGTTCACTAAGTATAATGTAAAATTTTTTTCTTAAAATTTAAATTTCTTAAATGATACTAATATGTCGAAAAATTTAAAATAAAACCACATTATCTAGTTTCTTCACTACAACAAAAATTACTTTTTCCCAAGCTACATAGACAAACAATGAAGACCCTACATGTGAACGAGTATTCGAATGTAATGTCTCGAGCCAGAAGCAACATCAATAAATCAATGCGTCTGCCTCATATTTTCTTCTAGATAACTCAGAGCTGATCAAAAATCGCAATCACCGAAATCTCCAAGGATCCTTGTATGGAGGGACGTAATCATCAGTCGGGGGAAGAAGCCGAAAAGAGTTGACTGTTCTATCTAACACAGGTCCCATCTGCACCAGATAAGTAATAGGCACAACCATGAGAACCGCACATCAACAGCTATGAAAGAGAAACTAAATAGACAATAGACAACGGAAGAAAGATTACAGTTTTCCATTGTTTGCTTAATGTTGAAGCATTCACTGTATATAAATATCCTGCAATTACTGCATAAGTTAGATGAGGCTATGATTCCTTTACTAGGCATATAAATATGTTAACCTAGGATTGATCCTTATTTTTTTTCCTTGAGTACATGTAATCCAAGGAGCGCGGTATCTAAGGGAAGCAAAACGTTTATAATATATGTGCTTGATTCCTTCACTAGGCATATAATATATATTAAAAACACGTAGTGAAATAAGATATACCATCACGTTCAGCAGTTGAAGCAATATATTGTCTGTAGTTGTTTGACCCTTGCGCCTACAAGTTATTAAGAACGTGTTTAATTCATAACACAAAAATCAATAGTGACCCATTAAATCCAAATGATGAAAGAAAGTAAGAAAATTACAGTTTTCGTTGGTGATTTGCGTACTAAATATTCATAGAACCAATACCATTTACCGTCAATCTGAGAATGAGAACATAAGAAAATTCAACATTCCTACTAATGGAGGAACATTTATAATAACTATAAATGTTATGATAGAAAAAATCAACCAACAAACGGAATTCTGAAAGCTTACTTCACTTAAGTGCGTGTCAAGTATGGAGCTCTCAGCCAACTTTTGGGTTGAAGTCACTCGCTGCGAAATTCAAAGACATTAGTTCAAGCACAAATTTAGTTTTGAATAACAAGGGATGCATTATTTCCAAACATCATTTAAAATGTCAAGTAAACCCTTTTCTGAGATTATAGTGGCCAAGGGAAATCTTAAAATCAAATTTTAACATAAAAACAACATTCCATTAGTTTAATGTTGCTAAGTGTAGCTTCCACCTATACAAGGCCCTTGATAACAAATAAGAACATATTGAACAATTAGAATATCATTGACTAGTATTATAAATTCTATTCTTAATATTCAAATAAAATAATATTTATTGGCATTAGTGATGGCCACGGTCCGGGTTGGTCCGGAACCGAACCGGTCCCGAACCGCTGAAAACCGGAACGTTCGCGACAGGTTCCGAACCGGAACCGAACCGCGAAACCGTGGACCCGCCGGAAAAAAAAGTTGCCGGAAACGTGTAACCGCCGGAAAAAAACGAAAAAACCGGACCAAAGAACCGCGGACCGGTTGAACCGGCCCAACGGTCCAATGGAACCGGTTGGAACCGCAGAACCGGACCGGAACGGGTGAACCGGCCCAACGGTTCCATGGAACCGGAACCGGACCCGGACCCGGAACCGGAACGGGTGAACCGGCCCAACGGTTCTGTGGAACCGGTCAAAAGAGCCGTTGCAAATGGTCAAACTAGTCGTTACCCACTCCTCTATAAATACCCATCACTTTCAACCATTTCAATTCACAACTCATCTCTTCTCCTTCTCTCTCTATTTACTCTCTCTACTTAATTACTTAATTACGCAATTATTCTCTTAATTACAGAATTAGTCTTCTAATTATTTCTTAATTATTTCTTAATTATTTCTTAATTATTTCTTAATTATTTCTTAATTATTTCTTAATTAGTCATCTAATTAATTCTTAATTAGTTCTTAATTATTTCTTAAATATAATCATCTCTTCATTCTTGAAAAAAGCCACAAAAAAAGTCACTAAAGTGGCAAAATCTTTGGGGGGTTCTTCTTCTAGCTCCAAAAGAAAGGCACTTTCAACTCCATCAATATCAACAACACCTTCGGTTAGTAATTACGAACCGACTTATCCAGAAGGGTACGAGCCTTACAACCGAGAATTACACGAGTATGCGGAATATGTTGAAAAAGAAATTGAAGATGAAGAAGAAACACAAGAAGAAGAAACACCACAAAATACACAACAAGAGGAAGATGATCCATCGACCCCTATCGGGATACTTAGATCTCGACAATCATCAACGAGATCACTTGAAGAAGCACAACAACAACAAAGACAAGCTCGTGGTAAACGAGTCAATTTTCAAAGTATCGGTTAGTTTTCTAATTTTATTCTTCAAATTGATAGAATTTTAAATTCTTATTTATTTTAATAATGTTTTTATATTTATATTTAGATGAAAATGAACCAGTAAGACAACCTTTTCCGGCAATGCCACCTCCTAGTGGTAGAGCTGTTTCACATGTTTGGTCGTACTTTACTAAAGAACTAACCGACAAACCGGACGTGTTCTTATGTACTTGTCAAATATGTGAAAGCCAAGGAGTAAAGCCCTCAGTTTCTTACAATTTCACCAAAGGTAAATACTTTTTAAGTTTTAACTTTTTATAAATGATATTAAATATTAGAATGTATTAAATATTCATTTATTGTGTTTTATGAATACGTGTTAGGTGGTGGTACGGGATCTTTCAACAAGCATTTGGCCAAAAAACATGGAATCACAAAAGAAACACATACAGCAAGCGGCAGCGGGACAACAAGCGGAAGCGGACAACCACAATGGGCAACGGACTTCCCCGGCGGACCCGGAGGTATGCCTTTTAAATATGATCGTAATGAAATGATCGATGAGTTTTCTAAATATGTTATTGGTGATGAATTGCCCTTTATACACGGTGAAAGTCAAAGATATGAATGTTTCAATAGGAAATGTTTACAACCGCAATTTAGAGCAATCCCTAGGAATACCCTTAAATGAAGAACCATTAAATTATATGAATCAAAAAGATATGAGTTAGTACAAATGTTTAAAACATTTAACGGTAGAGTTAGCTTAACGACCGATATTTGGTCAGCTCCCCCACATTTAGAACCATATATGTGTGTAACAGCACATTGGATAGATCGTAATTGGTCTATTCAAAAAAGAATAATCGCATTCGAGTTAATGCCCGAAAGACATACGGGCGAAAACATTAAATATAGATTAGTTGAAATTTGTAGAGAATGGAACTTATTGGATAAAATATTTAGTTGTTCTACTGATAATGCTTCTGCAAATATAAAATGCATGGAACTTTTATATAATGAACCCGCTTTTACTAGTATATTAGGAGGTAGTTTATTACATGTACGTTGTTGTGCTCACATTGTAAATTTATCTTGTCAAGCAGGTATCAAAAGTTTAAGTGATTTATTAAGTCCCATTAGAGATATAGTCAAATGGCTTAGATTAGGACACATTAAACGAAGATATAAACAATTATGTGCCCAATATAATCTTAAAAAAGTATATTGGGCTTTAGACACTCCTACACGATGGGGTTCGACCCACGATTTATTAAAAAAGGCGCTTTTATATCGCCCCGTCATAACACAACTATATAGTGAGTTTACGGATAGCAGTATAAGTGATGATACTTGGGACTTAGCTATAGGAGTAGAAAAATTACTACAAGCGTATGTCCACGCAACTAAGATATTTTCTTATGTATACGAACCAAACGTTCACTTAGTAATAAGTAAATGCGTTACTGTTTTTTATCATCTGCATTCATGTTCTTATGAAGATACTAACGTTGTTTTGAAGCCGATTCTTGCAGAAATGATGGATAAGTGGAAAACTTATTTTACCGATTTCCCTTATATTTATGGCACAGCGACACTTTTAGATCCGTGTTTTAAGACAGAAGTCCTAACTAAAGTAATAGGATTTTATTATCAAGCAATAAATCGCCCGCCTACTGATGTACATAATTATGTAGGCAATTGTAAAAAACTTTTATCAGACCTTTATGACCATTATGCTACTATATATAACCCGAGCCGCGATACGTCTAGGCGTGCTAGCGTCTCGGCACGTCCCGATTATTATAATTCCGTAATCGCTAATATATTGAGTCGCGATGATACTTTTCTAGGATCATCTTCCTCCTCCTCCGCTACATATATAGAATTAGATAACTACCTTAAACATCATTTTGAAATCGACCTAAGTACTTATAGTATTTTAGAATGGTGGAGAGAAAAAGCGACAAAATACCCTATATTATCGCGAATTGCAAAGGATATCCTTGCAATTTCTGCTTCTACTGTTGCGTCGGAGTCGGCTTTTAGTGCAGGTAAAAGAGTTTTGGATGAAAAGAGATCTCGTCTTGCACCACATAGCATTCAAATATGTGTTTGCAAAAAAGATTGGGATCAGGCGGAGGTCCGAATGCAAGGAGAAATGAACGATGATGATCAAGACGAAGATGATCCATGGATGCTGATGGATACGTCTGCATCGTCGGGAGGAGAGTCGGCGGGAGCATCCAACCAACCAGATGACGATGACGAGTAGGATCGCGACAACGGAATATCGGACCACGGCAATACGGGATTCAACCACTACTAATAAAAGGTATGTCAAAGAACTACGTGGACTTTGATTCCTTCGGGATACGTAGGCAGCTTAGTATTCCTTCGGGATACTAGGTTCAAGTCCATTCTCTCCCCCTTTTTTTTATGATCTTTATCGTTGATTCGTTTCTTATTAATTTATTTTTTTCGTTCTTTTTAGTAAATATTTTAATAACGATGACAACCAATGCATTTCGCTAATAATCAAGTAATCGACGAAGGTACGTCCGCATTATTATAGTATTTTTTTATTAAAAATAAAGGAAAAATAAAAATGGAACCGATGGTCAGACCCACCCGGCCCGAGAATTGGGACCGCCGGAACCGTCTCATGAACCGCCAAGGAACCGGTTGGAACCGGCCGGAACCGGAACCGGAACCGAAACCGGAAACGTCTGGGTCAGGTTCCAAATGGAACCGGAACCGGTTGGAACCGGAACGGAACCGACCCAACCCGGACCGCGGCCATCACTAATTGGCATTCTAAACGTAAGATTCATCATAATAACGTGTATGTATATCTAATGAAACATATTTTTCTTCCTACACAAAATGAAGTTAATACTAATTTTTAAGGAAACACTATGGTAGACACCATTAATTTAAGCATAATTGATGTGTCGATACGTAACATCAAGAGAACCACTTAGTGGATGCCAGAATTTAGGATATTACAAAAATCTTGTGATTAGCCGTATTATTATTTTCCTTTTCTTGAAAGGATCTTACTCTAGTTTATTAGCCATTGCAATAGTTACCAGCATACTCATGAGTGAATATAGCTCACGGATGTTTCACATACGTTTAAAGAAATTTGAGCTAGCTCTTATATTATTCTTGTTTCCAACTTGTATATCCTGATATGTTAAGGTTAATATAGTTGGTTAAATTATGGTTTTGTTCATGAATTTAGAGATGGTCATTAGCTAAGGCTTTTTCGAAATTCTTATTCAATGAACCTGACTTAAAGACAAATATCTAAATTTCTTTGGGTTGACCTTTTGCTAAAACTAAAAGTTTTGATATTTGAACGAACACCCAAAATCATCATGTCTTGGCTATAGGAGTTTGTTACGGTTGATATAGCATGTTACAAGTGCGTGGGCAGTAGTTAGGCAATATGTAAGGTTTTGTAGTTTATCTTAGTTCTTCATGCCATGCAACATGCCATAATTTAACAATATATAATTTTAATGCATTATGGTGTATTATGGTGTATGTTGACTTTCCCTGGAGGTATTAGGGTGTGGATGGTGGTTGCTTTAGGTGGTGTGTAAGGTGTAGTTTACTCTTCTAGTTCTTTGGTGGGTAAGGAGTTTTTTTGGTGATGCATAGTCCACCCCTATGCTATTTTGGGTGGCCAGTCTCTTTGCCCTTAGTCTAATGGCTTTTTCCCCTTGCGTGGTTTTTTATGCCGGCGGGCTAGGGTTCCCCAAGTTTCAGGGCGTTTTTCTTTCTTCTATCTATATATATATATATATATATATATAATATATAGATATATATATATATATATATATATATATATATATATATATATATATATATATTATATATATATATATAATATATATATAATATATATAAATATATACATTATATATATACTATATATATATATATAATATATAATATATATATAAAAAAATATATATATTAATATATATATATATATATATATATATATATATATATATATATATATAATATATATATATATATATATATCTATATATATTCCTAATTTGCAAAAAAAAAAATACAAAGTATTATGTTAAATATACAGAAATTAGATACATAATATCTTCAAAATAATTTTTTTTATTTATTTGATCTATAATAGAGAAAATTAACTAATTATATGTACAGACAAAAAAACATAATATCAATAAAATAATTTAAATAATAAAATAAGTTAGCAAAGATATTTAGAAAATCAAATGCTCCTTATATTAAGTTTTAGTTTGAAATCACTAATTGTTATTTTTAGTGACGTGAGCTAGAGTATTGATATGCGTTTTATTTAACCTTATCTTGATAGTGTATGTTAATAAAGAAATCATATTTTTATGTCTCAAAAATTTATGATTCAACATTTTAAAATAATGGCGTATATCAATTAATATATATTGTATATAAAAGGTGAACATTGCCTAAACTATGTAATGTTCATTAAGAGTATCAATTACATGTCCATCTTTAAGCTTATTGACAAAAAAATTGCTATAAAATGATTGAAAGTGAATATAGTTAAATGATTTGCATAAGTCACATTCTAAAAAATTCTTTGGCAAATCCATTTATAATGCAAGTTCTTTACTAAAATGTAAAGAAAAGAACAAATGAAGATGACTAAAGCAAGTAAAGTGAGTTATATTACTCTATAAAAGCCAACTAGACAAACATATTAGAAGTAATTGAACCTCATTAGTGCAATCTAGGTTTTTGTTATTGTTTCTACAAATTATCAATTACAAAAAATGGTCATTAGCACATCCATTGTTTTATCTGTTGCTCAAACTCTTTTGGGTACTCTTGAATGTTTAGAACATAGGAATATCTCGTACTTCCTATGCTACAAATCTAAGCTGAATGCCCTTCAACAATCTGCTAAAACTGTCAAGGATATACTTCTCAATGCGAATGGTCAAGAGCATGACGCAAATGAAACACAATTTAATTGTATTCAACTGCTCAAGGATGCTATTTATGACGCTGATGATCTAGTAGATGAATTAGTCACTATAGTTGAATCGAAGCAACACATGGAAAATGAAGGTCGAAAAGTCCCCCAAAAGGTGTGTTCCTTATATTCTCGTTTCAATCTTATTACTGCTTACAAAATGACTCGAGAGATTAAGAAACTCGGGGAGAAATTAGAATTAATTGCCAATGATCATAGTCTACATAAATTTAGGGTTGTAAATCAACTAAGTCAATCGCACAAGCAAAATATTATAATAAGGAAGGATACTTCTTTTGTAAATCAGGCTATTGTCATTGGGAGAGAAGAGGACCAAGAGAAGATTGTA